>PVHY01021216.1:0-24317 GCA_004024945.1 Uropsilus gracilis
GGAAGGAAGGAAGGAAGGAAGGAAGGAAGGAAGGAAGGAAGGAAGGAAGGAAGGAAGGGAGGAAGGGAGGAAGGGAAGGGAGAGAGGGAAGGCTACTCCCAACTTTCCTTCAAATGTCTTCTGATTTTCTGTAGTTTTCTATTGAATCAAACCTACAGAAATGAAGCCAGAAAAATGTAGTTTGAGGTTCAAGTGCCAGAATTTTGAAGCAGATAGTAGAAGAGCTGATGGGAGAGTTTAGAGACATCAGGTAGTCAATGCATTCCACTTTTATGAAAAGTAGGCATATTTTTACATTGCTGATGACACTATAGCTGGGGCACATTTAAAGGTAAGTAACTCTTCATACCCACTAACTAAATAATGCCACTTTGGGGTAACATAGTCAGAAAGAAATCACCTAAATGCAAAAAAGTGAAGAATTGATATGAAAATGGAATAACATCATTTAGAACAGCAAAATGGGGAAAGCAACATATGCACTCAACACCAGGTGAAGATTAAGCAAATCACACTAGATCATCAACATAATACAATACTTTCTGCTTAAAAGAAAAAAAAATAATGTATTTCAAATCCATATGAAAATGTTCATATGAAATAACTTTTAGAGGAAAATGCAGGAGCCAGAATGTATGTCTGTTATATTAATTACAATTGCGTAAAAAATGCACAAGTCTAGCAACTAAGGTCAGGGGGACATGGAGTGAAGTAAGGAGTTTAGAGCTTAGTGTTTCTTACGGTTTTATAAAGCTGCTTAAGCTCTTACTTTAAAGAGAAAAGTAAATGAGTCTTTATTTTTAGATTCCAAACCAAATGAAAAGTATGTGTTTCATGTTGAGCTCCTTTGAAGAAAAAACACCATGTGCATGCGTGCGTGCGCGCGCGCGCACACACACACACACACACACACATACAATCTACAAGCTGGTAACCATTCCCACCATAGCACTTTTTACAGTTCTGGCATTAATCACTGCCATGGCCTGAGGCCCATGTCCGATTGGTCTAGAGATTTTATTTTACAACCTGAGAATGCTGGCTGCCTCCCAGTGCCTCTGCTCCCCTGCCCAGAGCCGAGTCTTTCTTCTCCTGGTTATAGCTCATGTACTTTACTGCAGGCCAGGAGCTGTTAAAATTAACAAAAGCAGTGAACAAAGATAAGAGTAGGAACCCCCCCTCCAAAAAAAAAAAACAACAACCACCCAGCATTTTAATGACTATGAGTTTCTGTAAATATTTATTGCTTCCAAATGATTTGTTCCCTCCTGGAGCCCAAGTACCTTGCCTGAAACAAAACTCCTCAAACACAGAGGGCACAAAGTCTGCATCTTTGATTTGCCCCTCCCCAGTCCATGCTGCTTCCCAGAACTCAGAGGTGCCAAGTTTTTTAGATTCACAAACTCTGCCTCATTAGCAGGTTCTTACAGATGCTTGTCACAGCTGCCTCAAGACTCTTTGGAGTCTGAGAGTATGTGGTTACAGCAGGGAAAGTATGACAGCATAACTGCCTCCCACAGGAACCTGTTGGCAGATCGCCCAAGAGACCTTGGTCATGCCCAGGGTTCGCTCTCTGTCTGATTGATTGAGCTGTAAGACTTAAAGGACAGCCAGGCTCCAAACTTGATAAGCTTCCCACTTTCAGCTTTTGTGATTATTCGAGAATCACCTTCCATAGGGTACCTAGCTTCACATTTCACCTACTACCTACCATCTGTGTAACCCTAGCTGAGATAGTTCAGCCCTCTGTGCCTGAGTTTCCTTAAGTCAAAATGGGGAAATAACAGTAGCTACTTCAGAGGTTGTTGCAAAAATCCAGGATAATGCCCTTAAGGCCTAATGGCAGATATTGCTACCTAGTCTACTCACATCCCCGTTCTACCTTTCTTTTATTATTAACAGAAACACAATTTTGTTGGGATTGGCTATATGCCCAGCTAAAACATTCCTTCTGCAGACTCCCTTATAGCTATGGTGACCATATGATTCCTTCCACTGGGAGGGATTTCCAGGAAAGTGAAAGTTTCTCATTTTTTTTAAAAAAAGGAATGGTGACAGTCAGTTGGCTTGCATATTTTAGTCATTGCCCTTCCTTTTTAATTCTGTTCTGGGACACCTGGCAGTTCAGCAGTCATTTGGCATCAAAGGCAACCTGCTGAGAACAGTAGACTGGGAAGCTAAGAGGAACCCGGGTTCTTGATGACTTTCTCAAGGAGCTGTGCCAGGAGTGTGCTCTGGTTTCTCACGAGATAAGAAAAAATGAATTATATTTGGTAAGTCACTGTGGTGAGGATTTTGTTATATGTAGTGGAATATAGTACTGACCTAAGCACTCAGCATACTGCCTGCCAGTAACAATACCATCATAAAGGTTACCTTTATTATTCTATAGACTATCAAGATTATAAGTCAACTATCATTGCATGGTGCATTAGCTGGCTTTCACAGTTATTGTTCTGCAATTTAGTAATGGTAAATATTTCATAAAGTTGTTTATAAACTTTATGGACTGGAAGTTTTTATTTTTCAGAGACACCAACCATAATAATACTGTTTAAAGCAGACTTTCACATCTGTACATTGAAGTTTTTTATTTTTTAAGCCCTGCTAAGTTATATTCAACTAGCCTTCTAGCAAGATGCTTTTATTGATAAATTTAATACATTTATGAAGTGGAAGGGAATAAGACATTCAAGTATTTTAGCTAATGTTTATTTTTTCCATAATTAAATCTTATTTGGTGGAAAGAAATGTTCATATCCAAGAGTTGTTTTATTTTTGTTTATGAATATACTGGATTAATTTCTCTAGAAGTCAAGAACATTTTAACATTTTCTGAGTAAGATTGTTGGTGGGGGTAGGCAGAATAGAATGCTGTTAATTCATCTGAAAGTGAATCTGAAATACATAACAGATTTATCTCAAGATTTTCTCAAGGTTTAGTATATGCCACCATAAACAGCTTGCCCTCATAGGTCTGCCTCTGTGAAGTCCTCTGTTTGGATGGAAAAATGGGTCTATCCTCAACACAAGAGAATCTATTTCTAATTGCCATCTGGAAATATAATTTTTTCATATGATAGGGTGAAATCGAATAATATACCAGATGTAGATTCTACTAATTGAATTATGTCCCCTTTTTCTCTGTTTTTAGAACTGTTGAAGTAGAGAGAAGCAGGATAGCTTGCATTATGCTGTAGTAACAATACTGAAATCTCAATGACTGAAAGTAGCAGCATTTGTTTCTTGTTCACTCTACTCATCTATTATGGGCCAGCAGGAATATTCTCATTAGAGCCACTGAACCCAAGTTGAGAGAGCACTCATCAACTTGAATGTTGCCAGTCACTGTGTCAAAGGGAAAGGTTCTTGCACTGGCAGTTTAACTATGTGTCATTTCTGTTCACAGCTCATTAGCCAGAACCATAACCCCACAAAACCAAAAAGTAGTCCCTAAAATGCAATTCCACTGTGTACTAGAAAGGGAAGCACCAGAAAGAGTGGGTAAATCATACCAGTGATCTTAAAGAAAAGTATTTCTGAGTACCTATTAAATGCCAGTGTTATGTCACTTATGTTATCTAGTTCTCATAATAAATTTTGGTGTTGTTTATTTCCAGACGAGAAATCAGAGTCTTAGCTGGCTTGGACGGTAGGTCCAAGAGTCCCACCTAAAAAAAAAAAATAATATGGTGGTGGGTGACCCCTGGGGAATACAAAGATATGAAATACATATATAAATTTTTTTAAATGTGGAAAAAATATAAAAATACTTAATTGTTTCATCTGATTCCAAAGTCTGTGTTTTTTTCTTTTCTTTTTCTTTCTTTCTTTCTTTTTTTTTTTTTGAGACTAGGTCTCACTACTTTGCCCTTGGAACCGCAGGCTCACATTGCCCAGGCGGACCTCAGACACAAGCAATCCTCAGCCTCAGCTTCCCAGGAAGCTGGGATTACAGGCACACGCCACCACACCCACTATTTTTTTGGAACTAGGTCTCACTACCGGCCCCAGGAGGGACTCGAACCCCCTGGCTGCTTCATAGGCTGAAGCTTTCAGACAAAAGCCACCGTGCCTGGCCTGTTTTTTTCTATTATTCCTTCATGCCTCTTCCAAGGCTCAAAACCTCATAACCTTGGGGGAGCAGGATAAAAAAGGATAAGGAATTGATAAAGGGGTTTCTTTTAAAGAAACACATCTCTCTATAAAACCAAATGGTTCATACAAATAGCTTTGCTAGTTTATTGAGATGACCAACTGAATTAACCTACCCGCAGACCCGAAACTAAACCCCACAAGACCAGACAACCAAAATGACTAAAAGGAGATTGGAGAAGGAGATTCCAGGCATGCCAAGTGGGTCAAACAGACAGTGTCATAAAACTGAGAGGCAGCATTATGCTATTTTTGTCCTTCAAAAACATTTGAGTGATCACTTCAGAATGTTTCCTATTATCCAGGGTGACACCCAATTGCTTTAAAGAGCTCTTTGCTATTATACAAGCCTCACCTTTAATCCCCAAAGAGTGTTCGAATTTTGAGAAGTTCATTAAAAGCATTATGCCTAAATATATTTTTATTACTACTCTGAATGTACTAATTCTGACAGGAGTCACATTTTGAAGTGAAGTACGCACTCAAGAATGCCAAAGAGGCTGATTCTATCTAGAAGGCTCAGGCAGAGCATGGCTGCATTTCAGTCATCTGCTTCTATGAGGGTTGTTATTTTCAGCAAGGAAAGGATGATTCTTTAAACTTTTTAATTTCTTGTTGTTGTTGTTGATACTGTGTCTCATACCTAACTACCAGTGAGACCTTAGTGTCCCAGCAAAGTTGAAGATGTTATTACAATGTAGCTAGATTTTTATTTTCTACATATTCTCTAAAAATACTATAAGCTAGAAGAAATTCATTCCTTGATGAAGATAGCATATAAAAATATCTACAACATAATGGTACATGTAAAAGGCAGCCTGTAAAGTTTTAGAGCACCATTGGGTCTGGAGCTGATAAGCAGCCAACATGCACCTCTTTCAGTCCAACCATTGGATGTGCTAGAGGGCACACAACTCTGATTAGTATCATTTTAGCAGTACTTGTGTTTGAGTTACAGGTAGATGACCTTTTCCCTGCTTCTCAATTTTTTCTTAGTATCCCTTTTATAATACTTTTATGACAAAATATTTTTAAACTTAAAGAGCATTTTTACAAAAAGACTAGCAAAGGCTGGGCATGGTGGCGCATGCCTGTAGGTAGCAGCCTAGGAAGCCGTGGCTGGGGCCAGGGATCGCAGTTTGAGTCCTGCCTAGGGCACACAGCAAGACCTAGTCCCCCCCCCCAAAAAAAAATAGTTGGGTGTGGTGGCACGTGCCTGTAATCCCAGCTACCTGGGAAGCTGAGACTGGGGGTTGCTTGAGTCAGTGATACCCCGGGCAACATGAGCCTGTGATTCCACAGGCAAAAATAGCGAGACCTAGTTTAAAAAAAAAAAAAAAAAAAAAAGACTAGCAAGTACTTAAGATTGCACATTCCTGTATTGCTATAATTTTTTAAAGGAAATCACTGTCAAGATAGAGTATCAAAGATTCAAAGAGTACTCTTAAAATAATCAGGAAGGCATGGAAGTTGAAACTAATTTTAAGAGGAATGTCCTGGTGTTGAGGGTCAACCCCTCTTTATAATAGCCCAAATTTAAGTCACCTGAATAAATAGAAAGACAAGAAGGAAAGGGCAGTTTAAACTTTGCAACCTCTCATATTTAAAAGAAGAAGCAGAAGAGGTGATTCCAATTGACCTTTTGTGTTTTATGGGGTTTTGCATCTCTGGGAAGGTTAAGATGACAGCCTATCCCACTCTAAACACATGCCCATTTACATTAGCAGCCTTTTCTATGGGTGACTTAATTGCATATTTGAAACATTCCAACGGTGAAACAAACAAACAAACAAACAAACAAATCAAAGGACCAGATAAATTCACACAAGCATATGAATTTCAGGACAAGTTTATTTGGACTTTATCTCACTCTTATTTGCCCTCTACAATTCAAATGACATCATAAACCAGTGCCCAAAAGACCTGCTCTCCATAGTCAAAACAGTGTTTATCTTGACTTCCTTTTGGAAGCGTAACTGGGAATTGCTTTGACTGTATTAGCAAAGGGGGCTAGAGGAGGCTGTTGGGACACAGTTTTACTAACATATTTGAAGTGAGTCAAACAGGTTCCTGTCTGAACACTAATTAAACCTGGGTTCTAAAAATGAATGAGAACAAGTTGAAAGTAGCTTTTATACAACTTGGGTGGTTAGCTGGGATGGCTATAACTGAAATGGCCCTGAACACTCCAACTTAGGTTGATGATGTAATTCACATTGAACCATTTCTTTAACTTTTCAGACAGTCTGTCTAGGTCTAGATTCCTTGTCTTAGACTAGCATTCTCATTTTAATGACTTTTCCCCTTCTTTTACAATCCTCCCTCCCTTGATGGTATCATTACATATGGAATATTGCAAAATTGCAGATGTTTGGTTTATGTAACAGGCAAGATTAATACTCACTTTTAAAAAATCTGGTACATGGATAAATCCATATAACAGTGTATACAATACTCACACAAAGAACTCTTAAGTGCTAAAGAACTTTTTCAAGTAGAGAGGCTGTAATGATGGTGATACTTACTACGAGATGCAGACATCAGCCCCATGGTGCCATTAGCTCAATGTTAAATGTAACTATGAAGAGGGGAAATCATTAAGTCAGTGTTTTTTTTTGTTAAATTTTTTTTAGAAGTCCTTACTTTGCAAACTGGCTAGACGGATTTTCTGGGTTTGCCCAAGAAGTACAGAGATAAAATAAGTGGGTGAAAGAGAAGTGATATGAACAAAAGATAGATATTGCAGTTTAATGGGTACAACTCAGAGGAAGACTATAGAAGAGATGAGAAAAAAAGCAGCTGTTATATACTTTTAACTGGTATCTTAGCTAGTGGCATTGCCATTAATCAACACTGAAAGTTTACGTTCTGGTACTCCAAGGAAAAGAAACAGAAAGGAGTTCTTTGTCCTTTGTTAACAAAAACATAAACATTTGTACAACTGAGAGAAATGTCCTTCTGTGATTTTTCTCCCTTGCAAGTCAGGGATTACTGGTTAATATTCAGTCAGAAAAACATAATAATGATTGATGATTGGCATAGCCTTATGTTTTATATTAGTCAGAGCATATATTACATGTATTTTTGGTCTGTTTCTCTATACATGCACAACTCTCACTGAAAAATTTCTCACATGTTTTTTAAAAATATGTATTATTTTCTCTAGATTCAGCAAATGATGAGCTAGTTAATACTTTTCTTAAAAGATTGCCCTTTTAACTTTAACTTTTTTAACTTAAAAATTACAAGTTCCAGTTATTAAAATGTAAACAATTAAGAGGAATATAAACATTTTTAAAAGCAAAAGGTTCTCTTCTGCCCTGCTCTTCACAGTCATTTTAGTTATCCATTGCTGCATCACAAACTACTCCTAAAACTTAATGTCTTAAAACAATACACATTTATTATCTCACACAGGTCTGTGGGTATAATAGTCCAGATTGACTTAGTTAGGTGGCTTTTGATTTAAAGTCTTTCACAGGTTGCAGTCATAGCACCAATAGGTGCTGTCATCATCTGAAGGGTTCACTGGGGCTGGAGGAATGCTGCTGAGGTGACATACACCTGGCAAGTCAGTGCTCGTTGCTGGCAGGAGGCCATGGTTCTCCACACAGACCTCACTGTAGGCTGCTGGGTATTTTCACAAAGTGGAAGGTGGCTCTCCTCAATGTGAATGATACAAGAGACAGAGCAACGAGGAAGTTAAATGTCTTCTATGACCCAGTCTTGGGAATCACACACACACTGAATCCAGCCCATCCCCAAGGGGAGGGAAATTGGATCCTAACTTTTGGAGAAGGGAGTACTGAAGTACTTGTAGATATACTTTATTTTATTTTGTTATAATATGACTGTATTTGTTTATTTATATTTTATTGAGGCAACATCGATTTACTATGCTGTACATGATTTATAGATACAGGATCATTCCTTTCAGTGTCTATTTCTATGTCATCCTCATCACTAAGACCTCCATAGTCCTCCACCAGAGCAAACTGCACCTCTTCTCTTCTCATGCTGCTTTCTTCCCTCCCCCCACCCCCTCAGGTAGGTAGCATATTAGGCTCAGTCTTCCTTAATCACTACTTCCTTAGTCCGGTCATTTGCTCAAATCAAAAAAATTAGACTATAAAGGGAACTAAACTACAAACACTGAACTAAACAAGAGTGTGACTCCCTTGTCTTTAAGGGAACTTAGTCCTCTGAAATCTTTGATTCCAGTATTCCTACCAATGCTATTTAACAAAACTCACTTTTCTGTTTGTATCAAATATATACATATTCTCTGTTCACAGTTACCTTACTTTTACTTATACTCCCAATTTATTAATGATTTCTGCCCTATGTTATCTGTGTACCAGCCTTGTATTTTCCACAAAATGCTTCTGAAATAATGAAATTATTTATCTTATAACTACCATCTCTGTTTGGGCAGCCTTATTTCTGCAGGTTACACATTTATCTCTGCCCTATAAGTTGATGCCCTTGAGCCAGCTTACTATTCCTGGTAAAACCAGCTGTGAACATGGGGAGACTGATCAGGAGATGTACTCAAGCAAACCCTGTCTACTTTTTTGCTATGAGGCTGTAGGTATGGCAGGTATTCAGAGGTATGGCTAGCGACTTGCCTTTAGGCGAGACCCTCAAACATCAGAAACCTCATGGACTCCTTTCAAAAGTGGAAATAGATAACTTCTATCTATTTCATATGATTGCTATAAGAATAAAATGTGTTATTATAAACTATACAGCATTGCACAATGTAAAACAGCCAGCACAGTTCCTCCATAAACAGCAGTGAAGCAGGAAGTCATAAAGTATGCAATACCAGAATGAGATATGCAGATCCACTGATGAGAACTGCAGTCTAAGTTCAGGGTAACACGGCAATGGTGGGGCTGGCTGAGAGGGCCTGTCAGGGAAACCAGCAAGTCTACTATTCAGATGTCCTGAAAGAAAGTATAGGGGACCCTTTGAAGAGACTACAGAGTTCCTGAGGACAAGCCGGGCATGGTGGCTCGTGCCTGTAAGCTTCAGCCTATGAAACCACTGGGGCTAGGAATTGCGGTTCGAGTCCTGCTCAGGGCAACACAGCGAGACCTAGTCCCAAAAAAAATAGCTGGGCGTGGTGGTGCGTGCCTGTAATCCCAGCTACCTGGGACGCCAAGGCTGGGGATTGCTTGAGTCCGTGGTACACTAGGCAACGTGAGCCTGCGGTTTCATGGGCAAAAATAGCAAGACCTGGTCTCAACAAACAAACAAACAAACAAACAAACAAACAAAGAAACAAAAAACCAAAAAAACCCCAGAGTTCCTGAGGACAGTCTAGTCTATCTTTTCACTAACCTGGGAAGAGGGACAAAAGCACTTCCTCTTCCTGAAGTACAAGGAGGATGGCCCAAGTGTGTATGTGTGTGCATACATGTGTGTGCATGCCTGTGTGAGCAAGAGCACATGAACGGATTCAGCAATGCTCCACTGACTCAAGGACATGTAAGTGTCTCAAGTGTGAAGTTACCAGTACTGGAACTAGTAGATCCTGCTGACATCCCGTATGGAGCAAGGGGTAGGAAAGGGATGAAGGAGCTAGAAAGAACAGATGGTCTTTGCAAAAAAAAAAAAAAAAAAAAGTTTGCCCTAAAGCTAAAATTCTTAACTAAAGGGCTATTTTTTCCTTAAAAAACCCTTTCAATGTAAAATATGGCAGACAGGAAAACTTAAAAGGTGCAATTTAATGTGCAAGAAGATACCTGTGTATCTACCAATAGGTCCATAAATATGACACTGGCAACAGCCCAGCAGTCTTCAAGTTGTGTCTTTTCACAATCAAAAAATCCTTCTTCTCCCCAAAGGTAACCCAAATCTGACCTTTATAATAATCATGTCCTTTCTGTTTTTCCTTTGTAAGTTTTTTTTCTAAGCATACAGCCCAAAGCACTGCAGTTTAGAATCACTTGTTTGGGGACTTTATATAAACATGGAATCATACATTATGAATATGCATCAATTTGTTCCTTCTGTTGATGAACATTTGGTTGGTTTCCAGCTCAAGGCTGTTATTAACATGCTGCTATGAATATTCTTACACATGATTCATGGTGTGTTTGTGTGTGTGTGTGTATGTGTGTGTGTGTATGCATGTCTTTAGAGAGTATACCTGAAATGGGATTGTTAGGTGATAGAATATGTGACTCCTCATCTTGATTATATAATGTTTTCCAAGTAAATTCCCAATATGTGTTTACAACAGCAGTAAAGGAGATTTCTCCTTGGTTCATATCTAAAATGAAAATTCTTCATTTTGAGATAATGTATTTCTGTATAGCCAAGACATGGAAATAACCTAAATATCCTTTAATCAATGACTGGATAAAGAAGTCAAGGTAAACAAAATCAACAGAATTTTTTTTAAAAGATGAAATTTTGCTTTTTGTAACAAGATGGATGGAACATGAGGTGATCATACTTAGTGAAATAAGAAGATAAAAGATCATTACTAAATACTTTCACTTACATGAGAAATATAAACAAACCAAACAAACTAACAAAACATAATAATGCTTAGATTCTGAGAAAAATATGGCGGTAACCAGAGGGGAAGAGATTGGGTGTGGGAGGAATGGATAAAGGAGGTCAATTTGATAATTTTAGTAGAACTGTGGTGGAGGTTGCTATGTGGTATACATACATATCAAGGTAGAAAGTTATACTTCAAAAATTTGCATGATATTATAAGCCAATGGGAAATCAATAAAAATTTTATTTAACAAATGGTATTTTTTTAATGACAAAATGAAATAATGTACTTTTAACAGGTTGCATTTTTTGAATAACTTCACATGGTAACATTAAGAATTGTTAATTCCAACTAGGTTCTACTTTCCCCCCCTGAAATTCTACTAGACCAAAAATCTCTCAAATGCTGGGAACCATTGTCCCACATGATATAAATTGTCCTTTTTTTGTCTTTTTTAACATCAAAAATCCCTTGATACACCTAGTAGCCAGACTCTAAGTTGGTCTCTACGGTCATTTATTGATATTTTTGCTTTTGTCTATACTCCCCATACTGAATAAGAGTTGATTTTGGGACCAATAGGAGTGTCGATGTAAAAATTCACAAGCTAGGTCATAAAAGACACTGCTGGTTCAGCACTGGTCTTTTAGATCAATCACTCTAAGAGGAAATCAGCCACCATGTGGGGTTGCTAAAGCAATTGTAGAGACAGACCCACATAGAAAAGAACCTGTTTTCCAATACCAGCTTGCTAAACAAATGAGTGAGTCATCTTGGACAAGGATCCTTCAACCTCAGTCAAACCTCCAGATGATTTCAATCCTCCAACCTTTGAATTTTCTAGTAAAGACCCCAGAAATCATTTAACAGACACAATTCATATTCCTGTGCCCTATCTGAATTTCTGATCCAAATGAATCATGAGATAATATATAAGTATTGATGTTTTAATCCACCAGTTTTGGGATGTTTTACAAACAAGAGATAGCACAACACAAATGAACACCTAGGAATATCTTTGCCAGAAAGAACCTGAGTTTTATAATGTCTCTACATTTAAATACAGTTTAAAAGAAGTAAGATGAGAGAGGAACATATTAACTAAATACACCGAAGAGATGCAATCAGCAAAATCCAGAATATAAGAGATTCAATAGCACAAAATGACCCAATTTCTTCGAATAGTGAATTGGAAAAATAGGGAGGGGAACATATAAAGATACTGATGGGGTATGACAGAGTTTATTATTCCCAACATTTGCTACCCTTTTCTAAGAATTACTCTTTTTCCCTCTCCACTAACATCAGCTTTGATCATGTGATTTGCTTTGACCAATGAAATGTGAGCATATGTGCAGATTGTTACTTATAAGGAGAAGTTTTGAAAGTTGTTGTATGTTTCAACCATTCCTCATTTCCATCTGGCAGAAAGTGGGTATGTCCCAAATAGAGACTGTTCCTTCAGGCCATGTCCAGGAATGAAGAAGATATAAAACTGACTCACAATGGAAATATACGCAAGCAGGAAAAAAAGTGGGAGCTGCTGTAAGTGGTATTGGAATTGCCTGCTACCACTGCATAACCTTGTGTAATCTGATTCATTGAGTTAATGTTTCATCAAATACAACCTATAAAATTTGTTAGAAACCCAATGTGTGAAACTATTGCAGAAAATATGCATATGAACTGAATATTTAATGAAGATAAAGATTTGCTATTTAGTTTCAGGTGTGTTGATAGCATTGCCATTATGTTTAAGACAACAAAAAGAGAGGCATGGTGGCCCACGGCTGTAATCCCAGGTACCTGGGAAGCTGAGACTGGGGATGTCTTGAGTCCGGGGGTTTGAGTCAATGCTGGGCAACTTAGTGAGACCTAGTCTCTTAAAAATAAATAAATAAAACAATGAAAAGAGTTCTTATATTTTAGACCTATAGCTGAGGGGAAAAGGGTAGAGATTAGTCATGAGCTGATAACTGTTGATCTGGGTAGTGAGTATGTGGCAGCTTATCAAACTATTCTTTTTACTTTTGTTTATGTTAGGAAAGTTCCATAATAAAAAAGTTGAAAAAATAGTTTGTTGACTTGAGTGGTGAGTTGTCCCTGACTCCAAAATGGGTACAGAAAATATGGAACTGGGAGCTGGCCAATTACATTTAATAAGTGTGAGGACACAGAGGAGGTGTTTGGATCAGGCCTCAGGAAGAAGATATCAAAACAGATCATTTTCAGTGAAACCATTTTTTCTTTTCAGAAGCATTTTATTAGGTCAGAACAGTGTTAATTCAGGGAAAGAATCAGAGTACTGGAGATATGATGGGAACCTCTAGAAGGGTCAGCCTTCTTGCCAAGTGTGGATGTGATTAAAGTGTGGGTGTGACTAAAGTAGAACTATTATCCGTTTTCTCTGATCAAAAATCAAGTATAGCATCTGTTCTTATGAATTAAAGCATTTGCTGTGCTGTATATCTGTGTCCTGGACATTAAATTAATTTTAGAATTAGAAGCTTTTCTATCCACTATCTATGCCACAGCCTGCAATTTCATTACTTCCAGGAATGGTACATATTCCTTTTGAATTAGTGATAAATTATTTTCTATTGTTCCCCTTGTCTCCTACAGAGTGTTCTAATTCACTCTTAATGGGGATACAGATTGCTTTTTCACCAATGTCACTGCCAGGATAGAGTTTCCTAGAAGTGGAGTAAACAAAGCAGCTAAGCTTGAGTCATTTTGCCAGTCACATCCCAAAGAGTGTTGGACAAAAGGTTCACTTGGTTTGGGGGAAACCTGGGCTAAGTAAGAGAAGAGGTGGAGCCCAAGTCAGACTTGCATGTCAAGTGATTGTGCCAGCACGGGTGACACAGGGAGTACAGAAAGGTAGAGGAAGGACTGTTTGCCTGGGAGGCAGCAGCCACCTCAGGGGTAGCACACACCATGTCCTGTCCAGAGGCATCAGGTAAGGAGATCTTCTCTCTACTTAGCTTCCAGAGCTATGTTGGTCTTCCTGGTAAGAAGAGAGATGAGTGTGTGAGAGCAGACACATCTCGGATCCCTGCTCCTACCAAACTGACATCAAAATAGTGTGTTGTTTTGTTTTTGAGATAGAAGCTTACAAATAAATAGGACCAAGCATTAGAAATGAGGTTAGAAGGTTATGGAATTAGAGATTCATTTAGTTATGAAGAGAACCCACTGCTCAGTGGAAAGTAGGGGGGTTGGCAGAAGAGACTGAGAAAACATTGAGTAGTTTCATGTTTAGATCTCAGTGAATTGCATGTCTCAGTAATCATAGGGTTTTTCATTTCCTCTAAGAACACAGTAAAAAGAAAAATCAATAAGGTTTATTTTATTTTAGGAATGTAATGTACAGCATGGTGACTATAGTAATTCTGTACTGCATATTTGAAAGTGCCTAATAGATTTTAAGGTTTGTTTGTTTGTTTAGAGACCATGTCTCGCTATGTTGCCCAGGGTAGTTCCGAACCCACGGACTCAAGTGATCCCTAGCCTCAACCTCCCAGGTAGTTGGGATTACAGGTGTGTGCCACTGCTCCTGACAGATTTTAAGTTTCATCATAAGAAAAATATTTTTGTAAAAATGTATGTGACAAATGTTAACTAAACTTACTGTGGGGATCACTTTAATATAGACAAATATTGAAATACTGTGTTATGTAACCAAAACAAATATATTAGTGTGTTACTAATATAATGTCATATATGACAATCATACTTCAATAGCAACAAATAATTTTTTTCGAAGAACAAGATTAAAAAATGAGTTGGAACACAAGACAAGCTTTGGTTCAGACTTTTAGATATACACAATCCACTTCACATTCTGCAAAACCTGTCTTTGACACTGCCCTTTCTTAATCTTTCCTCCCTTCTGCCTTCTCTCTGATCCTGCAGAAATTCTGTGCCCTCCTGCTGACCTCTGTGTGTAATTAACCAGAGTCAAACATATGACCATGGAGGACACTAAAAATAAATATCTGTATTTTCTTTTAATATTTTGCCTACTGTGACCTACTTTTAGTGCAATTTCAAAAGCAAGGGAAGAGGTGTTGTCCTAAATAAACATGTCAATGAACTCTGCTCTACAATTTTGGCCACACAGCTTTGTACCACTAGCCAAAGTTGTTTTCTAGATTCAGCAAAAGTTAAAAAGATCATCCATGTCAATACATTGATACTCAAGTTCCAAAACTCCATGTGCTTCATCAAAGATCTATTGCTTTAAGGGCCGTTTCCCACTAATAACTCTGTATTAAAGAACTTTTGCTAGTGTCACTTCTGATGTGCCTGAGTCACATGTAGAATCACTTGCAACCCACCCACACGTCTGAAAACACATTTTTCAGCTATTATAAAATCAAGAGCTGTGAAGCTTCTTTGCAAAGAGAGCATTTTATCAGCTGATGCTATTTTAATTATTCATTTTTAATGAGGAATCTATGAATGTCTTCAAAAATCAGAATCAATAGGTAGACTAGACTGTCACCAAAAAAGAAAAACCAAGTTACGGTCTGTGGATTTCAGTGACATAAAGCAATTATTGTCATAATTTAAATTCTTCAGCTTAGACAGCAAGTCATATATGTATGCTTTACAAGCTAGTTTTACTATTCACCCTAGGCGCTGTTAATTAATGCTTTGAAGTACTCTAATGGGGAATATACACTCCAGGGGGTGGTTTGTTAGCATTGAAGAGCCCTAATCAGAACCTTGAACTTGGAATCTGTGGTGACTACATCTATTTCTTCATCTATTTCTGCATCCCCACTAGAGAATTTATTTCTTAGCCTAAGAGAAGTTTGGTTTAACTTTTTATGGGTGAAATGTGTGGTTTATTGAGATCTTGTGTCCTGCACAAGTGCCTTACCCTTAAATGAATGGGGTATAAATTCAGAAGAGTCCAGAATGGTGCTGTTGGCCCAGGCATCTGTTTATTCTTGAGCTTGCCCCTTAACGTAGGACTCAGGCACCTGATCCAGGGAGAGATGTGGCTGGCTCCTGTTCAGGGAAACTGTGGTCCCAGGTTCAAGAGTACATTTCACAGGTATTTTTGGTGAGGAGCTGGGATATCATGGAGTTTATAGGGACAATGTCATGACCTCACTGCTTGGTGTCCTGTGAATGGGAGACCCAGAGTCTATGGTGACATTGACAGGGACCCCAACATGATGCTGACAATCATCATGGTGGGGGCTTAAGCCATTTAGTGACACTTGGTCCACAAATAGTTACCAAGAAATACATTTATGGGAAAAAGAGGGCCAAATAGAAAAAAAAAAGCTACACAGAATAAAGATTTGAGGAATCTTTTCAAAATCATAGGGAAATATGATTTTGTCTGCATAATAGTATCAAAAGTTTATAGTGCTCAGAATGTTAGGTGTTCTTACCATTCTTTCTACATATGAATACACACATTTATTTAAAACTAGCGCCGGGCACGGTGGCTCGTTCCTGTAAGCCTCAGCCTATGAAGCAGCAGGGGCTAGGGATCGTGGTTTGAGTCTCGCCAGGGGCCCGTAGCGAGACCTAGTTCCAAAAAAATAGCTGGGCGTGGTGGTGTGCGCCTGTAATCCCAGCTACATGGGAAGCTGAGGCTGGGGATTGCTTGAGTCTGTGGTACCCCGGGCAATGTGAGCCTGCGGTTCCACGGGCAAAATTACCGAGACCTAGTCTCAAAAAACTAAACAAAACAAAACAAAAACTTGCTACAATTTTTCAAAGAGATACTGCTTATCATATGATTAACCCCACTTTGTTGATAAGGAAACTGAGGACCAGAGTGTGACTCTTCTAGATCATACAGATAAAATAAGTGAGGAAGCAGTCTGATTCTAGATTTCAGGCTCTTACTGTTAGAGATTCGAGAGTTTCCTTTTTGAAAAATAAGGTAGGTCTGTGACAAAGAACTATGGGAGTCTACAGAGTTAAAAAGAAATAAAACTGGAAAAGCTAGAAAAGCCCAGGGGAAAATGAAGGAATTCTGAGACTTTCCTTGGCTGAAGAAAAGGCCTTTACCAACAAGAGATTTTTCTGTTAAGCATCCTTCGGGCAGTAGGGCTTCTGTGATGAATTAAAAATAAAGACCTGTCATTTGGTTGATGATGTGTATAACAGTTTTCCTAGATGCAACAAAGCTGTCCGGTATTAGAAGACTTTGGAGAGAAATGCAGGCAGCAGACAAGCTGCCTCTTTCTTCCATGTTTGACTTCCTTCCTTTTACATCTCCCTAGATCATCCTATATGGGAATAACCACTCACACATGTGAGATTTCTGATCTAAGTCACAGCACAGCATTCCTTCAAGAAGTCATATTGTCCTCTGTTCTCTTCAGTCCTCTGAGGGGGAAGGAGTTGGGAAAATCTGATGACCAGCAGTTCTTTGGTGAACTCTTTCACTGCAGCTATAATAAATGTGATCTTGTATCTTGCTTGCATCTCTCTGCATGTGGTTCTTAGAGGGGACAGAAACCAGCAGTCATGGCCAGCATTCTATGGGTATCTTTTACCCATTTAGTCACTGTAATTCCTGAGCATAATTTTGCTCATATACTGTGTAAATGAAAGTTTGGATGTCCATTTTTTTTTTTTTTTATTTCTCACTAAACCAGCAACCTGGTTCAATTCTTCAGCACTTCTTTTCTCTCAGCTTAGCTCTGTGTATGCTCACGATCCATTCACTCAGCCACATCACACACTAACTGCACAAAGCTGACCCTGAGTGCAGTAGACCAACTTAATGGCTCTGAGGGCTGCCAGACCCCACATGTTTAAGGTTATAGGATTTTTAAGGTTCTTGTATCTGTAACTTATGTAGCAAATTGCTAGTTTTTTAAAATCCCTAATGTATCAAGTTTCCTTTATATGAAAATACAGAAACAATGCCTTCATCAAAATTATTGAGTGTTATTATGGAATACTACCCATCAATCAAAGAGGACAAACACATGTCATTCACAGCAACATGCATGGAACTAGAAAGACTCATATTAGCAGAAATAAGCCAAAAAGAAAAAGAGAAATACAGGATGGTCTCACTTATATGGTGGATACAAGGAAAAACAAACAAACAAATAAGAAAAAATAAAAACAACCAATGGGACTGAACAATGGAGCGAGAGAGGATGAGGGGGAAGAAGGCGGGGGGAGGCAAAGGGCACAAAAGAGTAGGATGGTTAACAGGGCTTAGGGAAATAGGAAAACCCTGGGGTACACAATAATGCAATAATGTAATATAAATATAAATACACATATATGCAAATTTTAAAATTTTAAATTAAATTAAAGAAAAAAAAAAAAAGAACAACCATCACAGAGATAGTTAACATTCTCTGTGGATATCTCTTCTTTCCTATTCCCCATTATACATCCCCAGAAATAATAATTAGTACACTGGACTTGATGTTTGCCATTCTAGTGGTATTTGAAACTCTTAAATCACACATCAGTAAATAATATATTATTTTGCACGGTTATAATTTTGGTATTGTAATATGTATAACTATCTATGTAACTTTCTTTCTTCCCACAGAAAAATTCCAAAAATTATTAAAAAAAAAATCTCCTAACTAGGATATTGGAGAACATCCCCATTTGTTACTTCTATAATTGTATCCAAGTTTTAAAACGTGTAATATTTGTCATAATGATATCTTGTTGTATCCTAATTTGCATACTGATATCTTGTTGTATCCTAATTTTCTTTTATTTATACATTCTAAGCCTGAAATAAACCATATAGTTTAAAATTTTAAAAAATGTGTTATCACAGAAAAAAAAGTATTGGGTTTTAAGAACTAAACCCAATACTAGAAATTCAAGAATAAGATACAGACCTTGATGATTTGTTATAACTGTTTTGTTTGCAAGTGATAGGAATCCAACTTGAACTAGTTTCAGCAAAGAAGGAACCTCGCTGACTCATGCAACTGAAATGTTCTAGTGTAAATTTCAGGCATGGCTGGAACAAGGAAACTCAAATTAGTTCATGGAGACTCCCATTTCTCTTTTCATCTCTGCTTATCTTTGCCTCTCTTTGTGTTGTCCTAATTTTCTCTTACTAAAGATAGCTTCCTCCGATACAATGTGAACAAATGGCTATATGAAGCTCCAAGTTAGCTAGCTCATCTTTGGAGCTTAAAATAGCTGAGGAATAGAGACCCTATGTCCTTCTGAATACATATATCAAAAATCAGTAAAGATTCTGATTAGCCATGCCTATTTGACTTGCAACTCTGGAGGGGGAATAGAATATTCAAATTGGCCAGGCTTAGGTTATTTACTGTCCCCTCAGTGAGGAATGTTCAATGTGAAATTTGTTTTCCATACAGAGAAAGAGTTGATGGACAGACAGTAAAGAACAAATATTCACTGGAGTAGCCAGTCTCAAAAGTGGTCCCAAATGATTCTCACTTTCTAGTATTTATATCCTTGTGAATACTCTATTGCAGTTGGGCTTTGTGACTGGAAGAATCCTACAGAGGAATGGTGTGTGACCTTTAAGTTTAGGTCATGAAAGACATTACTGTTTTCATCTTGCTCTCTCCTAGATTACATACTCTGCATAATATCAGGCACCATGTTGTAAGGATGCTCAAGTAAGTCGTAAGAAAGGATCTAGTGAAAAGGAACTGAGACTGACTGCCACCTCCTCCCACCAGTGTGCAAGCCCCACCTCAGGATGCCATCTTGGGAAGGAATCAGACCTTCAGGTCAGACCTTCAGGCAACCCCAGCCTATACCTTGACCACAACTTCATGAGAACCTCAGGTTGGAACTACTGAGCTTAAGCTGCTTTTGAATTCCTGAACCACTGTGAAATCTGGAATATAATAAATGCTTATTTTTGTTTTAACCCAAAAAGTTTTGGGGTTATTTGTTACTGAGGAATAGATAACTAATATATCTACCACACTTATTCTCAAGCCACTCACTGTTATATAAATAGATATTTAAGTAACTTAACTGTAATTTGTGAGCAAGAAATGAAGATAGAGGGGATGGAAAAGAAGCCTCTGTGAAATTTGCTGAGGAAGACTCCTTTAAACTGGGCTTCAAAGATGGACACAAGAGGAATGGAAGTTGGCACATGGAAATCCAAAGAAAGACTCTGAAAGATAGATAAAGATATCTAGTCAATGTTTCCAGCAAGTCATGTTTCCAGGGAAATGCAAAGAGGATTGTGCTGTATTAAAGTTCTTCTGAATCACCAGGAAGAGTGAAAAAATATACAGATACTCAGTCTCAACTATTAGAGAATCTGATGACTAGAAAACACTGATTTGGTTTACCAAGGCTATTTTGTTTTTAATTGGTTGCTCAGTTGGTTGCTGTGAAGGGATATGTCAGCTGTAGTTTTTCTAAGTAAGTTCTCTGTGCCACATCCTACAAAAAAAAAAAAAAAGGAAATATAGATTTTAGGTCCCTACACAATCCTAATGAAGCAGTATCTTTGTGAGGGGTGGATTGGGGTCCAGGAATCTGCATTTCACAAGCACTTTAGAAAATGTGTATGTACACTGATGCAGTAGTGTGCAAGGAGAGATAGGTAAATGGTGAAAAATCAGTAAGCAGTTGTTTTGCAGTTATAGAGTTTTGAAAAAGACGTGATGAACTGAAAATTGTATATATATTCATGCCATGATGAGAGAGAATATAAGGAGTAGGAAACAAAGGGGAAGGGGACCACATGAATTGTGGTGGAAGATTATGGGTGGTTGGTGGTGGTGGTGGTGTGGTGTGGTAACAATCTCTGAAGAGATGTCTGTGTTTGTGTTAACTTGTATCCCTAAATCATATATAGTGTTATAAACCAATATTGCCTCAATAAAAAAATACAATTTAAAAGGAAATTAAGAAAAAAAATTCCACCTACAATAGCATCATAAAATATTAAGTATCTTGGAATAAACTTAACAAAAGATGTGAAAGACCTGTGCAAAAACTATAAGTTGCTATTTAAAGAAGTAGAAGACACAAAGAAATAGAAAGATATTTCATGCTCATGTACTGAAATGTTAGGATGTTTATGATGGTTATCTTACCTGAAGCAATTTTAATGGAATCCCCATCAATATTTCAATGCATTTTTCATGGAAGTAAAATAAACAATACTAAAATTAGTGCAGAGCCAAAAATAATCCAAATTGTAAGGCAAATATATAGTTTTGGCATATACCAGCAAATAATTATAAAATCAACATTTCAAAAATTATTCAAAATATTTGTACTTAGAGATAAGAAGACTATATTTGAAAAATATACTTTTAAAATGTTCTTCAAATGCATATTTTAGATCACAAAAATGCAAAATCTAGTCTGAATCATAAACTCTGGCATATTAAAGGAAAGAAGCTGACTTGTCAGCAGGAAATGCCCAAAATGGCTTCCATTGTATTATCATGGTGACACTGTAGGTGACACTTTGTGTTTTGTTTTGTGCAGGTACATTACTTTTCTACCTTAAACAATGGTTTTTCAGAGAGCTTAAGAATCTGTGTTAGTGCTATGAAGTCCAGTTGGATGAGGGTCAAAAAGAGGTCACTAGTCTTGGCAAGTGGAGGCCACTGAAGACCTTTACATGAAGGGGTGGAAGTCAGATTACAATGGTTGAATTCAAAGGATGGAAAAGAAGTGGAAGGAGCCAGTATAGCCCATTAATTCAAGGAGTTTGGCAGCAAAGACAAAAATTTAAATAAAATTTTTTCTTTTTTTTTACTGATCATAAATGTAATACTTGTTCATCATATAAAAATGAGTAATGCAGATTATTAAGAACAAAACAACAGTTATCCATATTCCTACCATCCAATCCCAAACCAAGCTAAAAGTTTGCTGTATTTGTTGAATTAACTTTTCTCCTTCACAACAAAGTGTTTTGAAAGAGAGAGAACAGGTCAAATTTATCGATGTTATTCTCTGCTGAGGAAACCAAGATTCAGAAAGTGACTTTCCTGAGGCACTAAAGTCATTCATGATAAAGTGTTTGCTTTCCATAATGTTCTGTACTTTCCACGTTGCTTTGACTTTCATTTCCTGGTTACTCTGCTCCTACCGCACAACAAATTGACCAACCTAGCCCTTTCCTTGTTCCCTATTGTGTCTGAAACACATTTCAGTTGCAGCATCTCTACTCTTTCATGGCCCCCATGGATCTGCAAGGCCAAGGTCACCTACTAGGCCTGTGCTCTCTGGTAAGGGGATGTGTGCCTTTTGCATGATAGTATTCTCATCTAGCACAGCATTTGACACAGAGTCATTGCATGGTATACATTTCTGGAGTGATGGGTAAATGTTTAAAAATAACAGTCGAGGGTGTTTTAGTCCTAGTGCCTCCTGTTTTCCAGTAGTGTCCCTGCTCCAGCAGCAGCTGGGGCACTCCACATATAGATCACCACCTGGTAAAAATAACACAGCAGAACCTGAATCAAGTTCTTGACTTTTCAATTACAAAAACTCAAGTGGGGTAAATACAACAGAATTAAAAACTAACTAAAAAGACATATTACCTACTCCAGACTAAGTATGGTGTAATTGGGAGGAAAAAAGGAAAGTTGAAGAAGCAAGAGTGATACTGGTGTGTGTTCCCTGGAATGGGCCTCAGCATTACCTTCCCCCCTGCAGAACTCCGTTGCTGAGGTGATGAAACACCATAAGCCCTCCTGCCTTAATGTGGCATGGAAGAGGGGGGATGAAATGGCCAATGGAAAGTGGCACACTGTTCAACAGAAATATCATTCAAGTCATATATGTAATTTCTAGTGTTCTAATAAGTACAGAGAGTCCCCAATTGGGGATGGTTCGACAGTGATTTTTTTTTTTTTGCAAATACATGAATCAATGTGTACTCATAGAAACCTAACTTCAAATTTAAAATTTTAATCTTTTCCTGGACTAGATATCTTTATCTATCTATATAGATATAGATACAAATAAATAGATGTAAGTAGATAGGTAGATAGTACATACACACACAAAGGCCACATACTGTACAATTCTATTTAATAAAATAATTAAAATAGGTAAATGTATAATAGAGCCAGAAAGTAGATTAGTGATTGTCTAGAACTGGGGATGAGAAGGGAAGTGTGGCTAACATCTAACAATTCAAGGTTTCTTTCTTTTAGGCTGATGAAAACATTTCAAAATTCATTTAGGTGATCATTGCACATATCTGTGAATATACTAAAAACATTGGGTTGCACACTTAAAATGTGTAAATTGTATGGTATATGAATTATAGCTTGATAAAAATGTTTTTAAAAAAGTAAAAGGGGGCAAAGTCATGCTCTGTAACTTCATTTAAAACAAATTTTAAAAGACAAATTTGGAAAAGTTAACTGTTATATCTAGGTGCTGAATACTTGGGAGTTTGTTAAATAGACTATTTTTTTTAACTTGGCATATTTAAAAAAAGAGGGTGATGGTTTTAATTTAACATCCATGCCTTTAAGCATAAATTTGAGAAGGCATTTCCATGTTTTCACTAACTGCAAAATTAAGTGGAGGAATAAAACACCATCTTATTTTTGCAAGGGTGTCTGTGTGCAGGGGACTGCCTGAGGAGTAGCAGATATTATTTCATGTTCTTTGCTATTGATGAGCTCTCTGGAGAACAAATCAGGTCACAACCAGAGAACTGAATTATGGATCCCTGATGGAAATGACCCCTCAGCCTTCTAGTCCACTTCTAGTGCCTTAACATTTGGTAGGGAAGTATCATGGAAAATAAATGCACAGAAGGAAGATGAGAGAAGAAGGGGTATCATAGTTTTGGCTGTAAGGAAACTGAATTTGTATAAATAAAATCCCAGAAAACAGAGAAATGAGATACTTATCTTATAGAAGTATTGTTAATACTTTATAAAAACATGATTTTACTCCAATAGAAAATATATAAAAATGCATGTAATTTAATAAAAGTCATAAGTTGTATAACATTTAACTATGTTCGTTGTTGTTCTGTTTCCATATAATGAACTCACTTAATCCTCATCGTAATTCTTATTTTAAAACTGAAACCACTTAAGGTTGAAAACCCACACAACCACCAAAGGATGGACCAAAGCTTCTAAGGTCATGCTCTTAACTGCTACACTTGACTACCCTCCTTAATAAGACATAAAAGGCCTGTTCTCCCCCAAAGTCACTACTGTTACCCATTTCCTGGGAATTCTCCCAGAAGAGAGATAATTCAAGGAAACTCTTCTTTGGTAGGCTTATCCAAGCCCATTTTTCAATCAGCACTCTGAAGAATGGATTCTGATGCTCCTTTCCAATGCATAGTGTTAGTATTAACCCATAAACTATGAGCCTCAGAGGTGCCTGCAGAGGGGCATGGCCTGTTACACAGCCACCTGTAAGCCTGCAGACCCACAAACAAGGAGCCTCTGATTTACTAGGCTTTACCCTGCTGGTCCACAGAGTAGTTAATCTTCTGTCCTGGGGCAGAGCTTGACAGCTCCCAAAGGTCCTGTGAAGTACTCTTTTCAAAATGAATTCCTCAATCAAATAAACTTGAAACAGACTTGGTCTGGATCCAGGTACAGACCACCCCCCCCCCCCCCCCCCCCCCCCCCCCCCCCCCCCCCCCCCCCCCCCCCCCCCCCCCCCGCCCCCCCCCCGC
>PVHY01021217.1:0-24302 GCA_004024945.1 Uropsilus gracilis
TGGCCAGCGTGGAGAGTGTGGCGTTGTAGCAAGGTGCTGTGGAGAGCTGGTACCTAGAGACGGCCAGCGATTTGGAAGGCTGATTCCTTCATCACCCACCGTGGAAGAAGCTTGAAGCACCTGGGAGAAGTCGAGCAGCGTGGGACACCGAGAGAAAGGAAAGAGAAGACGCTGGCGAAAGCAACCTTCCTCTGAGGTTCAGAGGGGCAAAGGATTCGTCATTGGACTGTGCACTGTGCCTTGGGGACCTTTGGGTCTGAGAATGGTGACTGGGGTAAGATAACTGCCACGTGCGGCTTTTACGACGTTTTGTTCTCCCTGTTCAGCTCCCTTGTTAATAAAACCCTGTTGTTAATTGGTATTTTGGAGTGGCAACTGCTAGGCGCAGGTGAAACGGACTTGGGGTTTGCAATTTGGAGGCTTTTGCCTCGTGCCCCGACCCGATATCAACTTGACATGGAGATATTCTTTATTACCTGACTTATTTTGGGGGGTCACTGAGTTTTTGAGGGGTCTATACAAAAGTTGCTTCCAAAATATTTGTACATGAGTCTTATAAATAGTTAAAACTGACTGCAAATAAGGAAAATTTAGGAATCCAATACTAAAAAGAAAAGAGCAAGAAAGAAATGTAAGAGCTGAGGAAATGGAATTTAAAATTAAAGTTAGCTAATTTTTTGGAAATATCACACAAGAACATTTAAAGCTATTATATGTCGATACTCAAGAGTAGTCATAATGACATTTACATACATAATAGAAACTTATTGAAAGTGGTTAAGTTCACATTCCAGATATAATTCCATATATAAATAACCTGTATGCATATTTGTATTTCAATGATATACAAAATAATTGCTTAATGCACAGATATACATATATTTATGTCTAGACAGTGTTATATGCACAGAATAACATTGAGCACATGTGTACATGTAAAATTTCATAGTTCCAATGGCTGTGGTTTATTCAGCCTTCCCACACCTTGCTCTACATTTCTGGTAGTTACTGAGACATAGTGTTCATTGCCATTTTGTTTTATTTTGGGTTTTTAACTTGTCTATGTCATCTTTGGAATTCTCCCTGTTATGTTTATTGGGATTCCACTTCCACTGCCTTATGTGTTACTTTCATCAATTTTCAGTAGAGGATCTCAATGAGGGTTACAGCTTGTCTGATTAACCACTGCATAGTCCAGCCTCTGACTGGATCTAATAGACTACTCTGCCCCTGCTCCTCCATGTTAAATGCTTTAGGTGTTTTTTACCTCTGGAGTCACAGTTCTGTTTTATAATAAAACAATGAAGACTTTTTTCAACTGAAGCTGGTATTGATCAGTCCTTTCAGCTTTTCATTTTTCAGAGGAGTTCCTTTTCTTCTCTCTGGAATGCTAATTTTGTTGCATAAAGAATTCCGGACTGGAGAGTTTATTGTCGAAATACTTTAAATATCGCCTAACCATCCCTTCCTGCTTGTAATGTTTCCACTCACACCTGCTGATCATCTGATAGTGCTCCCTTGTAGTTCCCCTTTCCTCTCGCTGTTCATGATTCAGTCCCGTTTGGCGCTCAACAGCTCTACTACAATGTGTCTAGCAAGTGTGTGTCTGGTGTTACTTTACTTGGAACACTTTGGGCTTCTTGGCTCTTGACATCTGATTCAATTCCCACACTGAGACAGTTTTCAGAAATTATTTCTATAACTGATTTATCTGTGCTTTTCCCTTTTGTCCTCCTGTCTGAACATATAGAGATGCATCGGTGGGAAGGCCGAGAGGAGATGCCGGTGGGCAGGGATAGCATTGTGCCCTTCCTTCTGTCTGTGAGAACAGGGCTCAAGTGAGTTTCTCCTGTTTAGGCAGAAACCTTGTCCTCCCCACTCTGTCCCAACCCCAACCTTTCATCACTCTAGTGCTGCAGAAACTGTCAGATACTAGGACTGCAGTGCTGGCCCCCAAGAAGCTCTGGAGACTATTGTCAGCTGCAAGGGGAGCAACAGCCAGTGGGGCCTTGGAGCTGCCCTTCAAGAGAAACCAGCCCTGGGCACTGATACTACCTTGTCCTGGGAGACTTAGAGGAAAGGAGGTAGATACGTAACCTCCCAAATTCTACTGGTTCCTAAAAGAATGACCTTTTCCCTGCAGGATTATGAGCTTTAATATGGGTAGAGCAGCTATTCATTCCACTTCATTACTTACTGAGTTTCAAAGGTGAGACAGGAATTTTATTACAATTTAATTATAGTTATTAAATGAATCCCACCACCACCTCCAGTAACCTCCCAGATGGCTAACCATTAGATACCCACTGACTCCTGGAGGCAGCACCAGGGAGGGAGGAAATGTGTCTGACACACTCAGTTTCCAGGTCCATGAACCCTGTTAATAGAGCTACAGGCAGTCACCCTAGAAGTGGTGTTGCCTCTGCAAAGCATCAGACTGTATGACCACAAAGGCATCTATGCAGGTGCCTGTCATTGTATGTACAAGAGTCTTCTGACTCTTTTTAGCTTAAGACTTAATATTAACTCCAGATAAATATCCTAATTTTAGGAAATTGAGACTCTCTGTTCCTTTTCACACAAGATACAGCTAACTTGGAAACCTTTATTGCTATAATGACATATATGTGTTTATGAGCATATTATTTCAGGAATACACTGAAACATGCTGTCAGTACATGGAATGTATTCCTGTTGATGAACAGAATGAGGACATGGTGAATACATTCATCTCTCAGAGTCCCTGGATTTTGAAATGTATTTCTGAAGTTCCTCTTGGACATCACTTAGACATCACAGTATATCCAAGGGAATTTTCTCTCAACAAAAAAACTCTCACAGGAAATGAGTCTCTAGTATATTTTCCTGTTATTTATTTCCAATGGAGGTAATAGTAGGATTCTCCCCTTCAGGTATTACTACCTTACTGCAACCAGCACCAACTCACCCCTAGTCCACCATCACAAAAGCCTTTGGTTCTTTAAAAAAAAAAAAAAGCCCCACTTTTTTTTGGCTAAATCACTTTCTCAGAACATAAATCAAGTTCTCCTAATGCTCTGTGACCAGAGGTGTAGCAGCACCTCCCAGAAGAAGAAGGGAAATAGCTTCAGACCCTCAGCTCTGGGAAAGCCACCTTCATTTTTTCTTTCTTAAAACTCAAAATATAAAATTGTAACAGCATAATCTTAAAACATAAAAATATAAAATTATAATAGCATGACTTTCCAAACATGGGAAATTTTAAACAAATCAGAACCAGTGACCTCAAACAGGTGATTTTAAATAGTTTGATCAGATAATCAACAGATAAAAATTTTGCTGTTGCTCCCTCTGAGATCCCTACCCTGAAGGATGACCTATTTCAGAGTGAGAGGGACTGTGGTATTCTGTCCATTGAGTGTGTCCTCATCCCTCGTCTCACAGAGTCAGAGGACCAGGGAACTGCTCTGAACAGGTATGTATTGTATTTTCTGCAAAAGTAGAGTCAGTTGTAACCTCATAACCAAATGTCTAAATCATCTCTAAATAATGGACAAGGGACTTCTCATTCATCATGCCCTTGCAACATGAAACTATCTAAAACACTGGTTCAGGAGGAAACCAGTGCTGAGAGACCATAGACAAAAGTCACTGAGCCCTCATGTAGCTAGAGCTTTTATCTTATTTAATATTTATTTCTAGTTAGTTATTACATCCTGCTCCAACATGTGCTTCTATTTTTTCTTGGGAAAAAAAGAAATTTTCATGAGATGAGAAAGATGTGGGAGCCTTTATCATTTATGTATCTTTATGTGATATAACTTGAAGTTTCCATGAGTTATAACTGAACATTTAAAATATGATTCTCAGCCACACCTGGAAGGGAGGCCTCAGTCAGGTAGCATCCTCCCCTCAGGAGGGCACAGGGGTGTGCAGGCCACCTGCACATCTCCGGGGGTAACCGGGTCAACCCGGAGGCCTCCATGCGGCACAGGGCTCCCACCCTTCTATATCTAGCCAGTGGGGAGCAAAGGTGGAGAAGACCCCGGGTAAGCCCCCCCCCCCAAGTCTGGAGGACCCAGGAGGAGGGATGGATGGGGTTTTAGTCCCATCCACCAGCAGATGGTTGTTGCATGGATCAGCCAAAGCATTTGTTCCCAGGCCCCAGTCCAAGGTGGGATTGGGATAGCACATGCATGGACATCTGGGCCCTGCCCCCATGCAGGGAGGTACCAGCATGTGGGCAGGCAAGGGGTGAGGGTGGCAGGCAGGGTGTGCCCCTCCATTTCATCAGTCTTCAGTTAATCTTCAGGAGGAGCAAGAACATATATAACATAAACCACATCATAAAATGGGTGAAGGATCAGGTAAAAATCCAGCCCACAAGCCTAAGCTGGACACAGCAGACAGACAATCAAAAGAACCAATCAGGCAAGACAGGAGAAACATCTATAGAAACACAATATCATGAAGCACCCCTATGCACTCACTGGGTCTGGAAGACCTGAGACCTCATATCAGAGATGGCTTCTGGGAGAGCAAGGTGCCCCTCTCCACTTTACAGGAGAGGAAAGTCAAGGACTGGGGGTATCGGCTCCATAGCAAAGTTGCAAACTGAGGCAGAGGAGATGATCTACAATGACCAATCATAATTGCCTGTATCCACAGAGAAGTTTCTCTTCACCAACAATAGCAGGGGGTGAGACCCCCCTAAATCTGATGCCAGAACCATAAGGTAAAGCAGCAAAACAACAGAGATGGGGTTGGAGAAGACAGCCTGCAACAAGAAAGTATGGAAAGATCACAAATAAAAATAGACTGGCTGCCAGCGCAAACTTAAGGCTGAAAACCTACCATCAAGGCTCAACTGGTTCCAAGAACACAGTCCTTCACCCAATGAAAGAAATGGCCACCGAAAGAAAGAGACTAATGGACTTAACACAGATTAGCAAAACAACAAAGGTGGAGCATGAGAGAATGGACGGGGCCCCTGAGGGAGGGAGGTGGGGGAGATAACCAAAAACCATTTACTGAGGATGTTATTTAAAGAATTTTAAAAATAAATAACTAAGAAATAAAATAAAATATGATTCTATGTTCTAATGCTGCAGTCAGCCCTGTTCAAATCTATGAAGAGCCCACCATGGACAGATGGTACATGAGGTCTCCCCCGGACCCTTTAAGTCCTACTCTCCACCCACCCCCATCACACATCTTATTATTTGCATCTCCCTCCCACCTGTCACCTCCTCAACTCTCCAAGACCTTATAACATACACAGCCCCACTGACCAGCTCGATGACCAGACTGGAAGTTTGGTCCAGACTATAGGCTCCCAGGCTGCGTTCCTTTGCCTCCTGCTCTTCTGGATTTCTGGTGAAGAAGCAATCCATCTTCTGTTATTGAGAAAACACTATATTGCTCAAGAAATGACCATTCTTTCTAACGTGATGCTTGTTGATTTCCCTTTCTGGTCCCCTCCCAAAGCAGACGCCAGAGCAGAAACCACACTCATGCAGTGACCAGTACTTGCAGGAGACACTCAGCTGCAGAGACAGCACTGACATCAACGATGATCTGCACTGGTATCAGCAGAGGCTGGGAGAAGATCCCAGGCTCATTGTCAAAGGGGTTTTCACACTCATGTCCTGGTTTCCTGCCAGGTTCAGTGGCAACAGGTATGGAATCGATTTCACCCTGACCATCGACAATGTGTAATCTAAAGATGCTGCATACTATTTCTGCCAGCAGGGTAATAACATACCACTCATGGTGATATACTCTGTTAGAAAAACACAAAAACATCTAAATACCCCAGTGTGGTCGTCTCAGCTGTAACTGTAATGTTCAGTATTGGGAACAAGGACCCACTGGTATTAATACGGTTTCTCAAGCATATGCCCATTCACTTCCTTTTTCTGTTCCTTCAGTGTTTTCCTGCCTCCATCTCTGCTTGATACTGAAGACCACACAGCCTTCAGTTCTTTTGTCCATCTCTTCCTGTGATCTTCCAAAAACCAAAGCTACATTCATATGACCATGGCCCAGCATTTTGCTAAATCTATTATTTTCACCTCCGGGGCAACCAAATGTTAAAATAAATACATCATCATAAAAATCCCCTGTTCATCCTGTGGGATCTTATTTTTTAATTGGTTGTCAAATTCCATCAGGTGATGATTTGCTAAGGCTCCTTTGTGTTCATATAGATTTTGGCATACATCAGTTTCTCTTCTCCACTGCTGTGAAGGGAAACCTACAGGATTCAGTGGCCTTGCATCAATATGGATAGAAAAGGAACTCTTCAACTGCTCTGCACTGAAAACCAGTGCTGTGCCCCTCGAGTCCCCATGGAAAGAGCAGGTACACCTGTTCAGAGCAGAGAGTCACACAGTTCTCACCCCCTTTCTTAATGTAGAGAAGGGTAATGAGGAGCCCAGGGTTCTCCTACTGCAACAAATATCCCATGGATTCAGTGTAGACCATGAGGAGAATACAGAAACATTAATCTGAAAATAATTTTCGATGATTAAAAGTGTAAAACAAATTAACCAAAAGCAGTTGATAAGGTATTTCTATTATTACACCATGAGCAAGTTCTTACATTAGTTTTTAAAATAGTGTAACTAAAATATAAGAGTAATTGGAATCCCAGAAGGAGAAGAGAAAGACATAGGATCTGAAAGGCTTTTCAATGAAATAAGGGAGGAAAATTTCCCAAACCTGAAGAAAGAAGTGAAAATAGACATACAGGAAGCAAAAAGGATACCAAACTACTTTAATGAAAGAAGAGACACAGCAAGATACATACTAAAACTTTCAAGAGCCAAAGATAAAAAAAAATTGTGAGAATAACGAGAGAGAGGAAACAGATAACCTACAAAGGAAACCATTAGACTGATCTCAGGTTTCTCAGAAGAGACACTTCAAACAAAGAGAGAATGGGACCACATCTTCAAAACACTCCAAGACAAAAAGTGCCAACCAAGAATACTCTACCCAGCAAAATTGTCCTTCCTTTATGAAGGGAAAATTAGAACCTTCTCAGACAAAGCCTCCAGAAATTTGCTACCACCAAACCCCCACTCCAAGAATTCCTTCAAGAAGCCCTAAGATTGAAAAACCACAGAAGAATAAAAAGAATTAATAATAAAAAGAAAAGAAAGAAGAAACTAGAACAGAACCCCAAATGACCACCAGGAACCCGTTGTCACAACCTCAAACATCAATAATTACTCTAAATGTCAATGGGTTAAACTCATCAGTCAAAACACACAAAGTTGCAGACTGGATTAAAAGATAGAACCGAACATTCTGCTGCCTCCAAGAAATATATCTGATCCCAAAAGACAAGCATAGATTGAAAGTAAAAGGATGGAAAACAATTCTACAAGCAAATGCCCACCCCAAAAAAGGCAGGGGTAGCCATTCTTATAGCAGACAAAGCAGATCAAACAAACAAACAAACAAACAAAAACCATAGGATAAAGAAGGTCACTACCTAATGGTTCAAGGGTCAACCAACCAAAAAGACATAACAATTATCAACATATATTCACCAAATTAGGGTGCACCAAGATTCATAAAACAGCTACTAAGAGAACTGAAAACAAATATAGATAAAGCACCTATGCAGTAGGGACTTCAACACCAAACTCTCAATGAAGGACAGATTAAAAAAATATTTTTTCCTGTTATTGATCTTTCTCTCCTGTTATGTCTCCCAGGGCCTCAGTTCCTGCCTTTTTGTCAAGCTCTAACCCCTCAAGCTGATCTCTGCCTGGATCAGCCTAATAATTATCAACATAGAAACCTAAAACATAAAAATAAATGCCGAGTGTTATAAACCACTCATAACAGATACAAAGAAAGGCGAAAAAGGTAAGTAAAATTGTTTTTATTATTTATGCTTCCTGCGAAAATTCAATCAACTGCTATCTCATTAATTGCCAGGTGTCCAAATCATCTATCTTTTAATGGAGAACTGGGGGGGTGGGAGGGCGGTGTGCAATTCATCATGTCTCATCATAAAACCATCAGTGCTATACTGTTTTGTATAAAAATCACTGCATCCAATGTAACCAGCATCTATCAGCATTTTAATGTTTTCAGTGAAAATTGCCTTTATCTGCTTTCCACGTCCCTCCATTTCTTCTTGGAAAAAAAGTTTTCCTGAATTGATCAAAAGATGTGTCTGTTATGTCCCTTAGATTGATAGTGCCTCCTCCTGAGCTTGTGCTATTTTCCCCTTGTATTAGACTCCTTAGCTGGGATCTTTGAGTGCCAATGAGAGAGATGACACTTGAGCTCTCTCCTTCAAAGCATCACTTTTGCTCTTTTAAGATTCTCCATTAGTGTCAAGTTTGGAGAAGCCCGATTCCAACAGGATATAAGGTGGGCAACAGAAGTGCTTTCCACAGATGCCCTCTCACTGACAGCAGTGCCTGTCAGAGGATGGCCATGCCTGCACCTGACCATGGGGAGGGAATCTCAGAACCCACTGGGATGTGAGGATGCAACCCACAGTGCTTGAGAAGAACATCATCCCGGGATCTATAAAACTAGCCCTAATGACAGTGACACAAAGGAGGGCAAAGAGGAGAGAACTGAATCTTACTGTTGATATGAATATGTCACTGTTAACATCACTGCTCAATATTAAGTTCTTCCCCCTGTCTGCCACTCAGGACTCATATCAATTTGCTCTTCATTCAATATACGCTGCATTGTATATTCTTATAATTAAAATTGAAAATATGCTAAAGGAGTCTCCATATTTTGGTAATGTTTTGATCAACATAATTTTGTGGTCTGTTTGGAAATATCTTGAGTTCATTTATACATTGTAATGGAAAATTCTAGGAAATGTGATATAGCTTTTCTTAGAAATACATCTGGAAGAAAAAAAAATTAAATCTTTCCTTATCCTAAAACCATGAAGAAAAGAGTTCAGGAAATGTATATATTTTCTGGAGAAAAAAAAAAGTGATTACTTTATAAAACTATCAAAAAAAGATTTTCACTTTAATCTATACAAACCTATAAATTTAAATTAAAATTTAATTTTTTATGTTAGTTTCATCCTTAAAAGAGAATGTAAATAATTAGAAAATAATGCATAAAACAAAGAATTTGACATATAGACATGCACACACAGAAATACACACTGAACTTTTAGCAAGAGTGGTACCAGCAATAACCCACATGTTTTAATAGACAAATATTCATATGCATTTCACGATCTGTTTCTCAAGACTATCTTTGCCAATAGGAAGAATAGAAATACTCATGTATATTTTTGGAATGCATTTCACAGCAAAAATGGCAAAATACATCAGCAACATTTACTCATATGACAGTCGGTCCCATGTAACCACTGGGGGAAACATATTCCCTGTGTCTGTGGGCTGCTGGGACACAGGCCCCCAGGGCGCTGACTGTGCTCTCAGGCCCCTGCTGAATTTCAGGGGCATCAGCCTGCAGCTGTGCCCAGCCTGCCTCGACTGCTCATTTGCATCTTTCCAGGACATAGTCCACACCCTGAAGACTTATTAGCAGGTGGTCACAGTCTGTGAGATGTCAGTCCCATTCAGGACACAGTGTGAACATGAGGGACCCCACTCAGCTCCTCAGCCTCCTGCTGCTCTGGCTCCCAGGTGAGGAGGGAAACACCAGGAGCTGACTCAGTCCCAGGAGGCCGGGACCCTCAGGGAAGTGCTCTGTGAGCATGATGAATAGTGTTTTCTTTTTCCCATCTCAGGGGTCAGGGGTGACATCCAGATGAGCCAGTCTCCATCCTCTGTGTCTGCATCTCTGGGAGACAGAGTCATCATCATCTGCCAGGCCAGTCAAAGCGTTAACAATGAATTATCCTGGTATCAGCAGAAATGAGGGAAAACTCCCACAGCCCTCATCTACACTGCATCCACTGTGTTACCTGGGGTCCCGTCATGGTTCAGTGGCAGTGGATCTGGGACAGATTTCACTCTATCAGCAGCCTGGAGCCTGAAGATTTCGCAACATACTGCTGTGCACAGGACTATCATTTATGTCCCATAATGATTCAAGCCTGTACAAAAACCACCCAGAGAAGCAGAGGTTGAAGCTGGGCAGCCCCAACTGCTCATGCTGGTGCCCCACTTGCTAAGGACAGTTCTCAGATGCAGCGATATTTGAAAGTGACTATAAGGTATCTATGAAGTGTCAGGGAGGTGCTTGGGAATCTTGGTTCTCTTTCCCCTTCTTAGATGCGACCCAGATAGGAAAATACGTCTGTAGATTTAATAAAGAAATGGGAGGGGTGGGGAGGGGAGGGGGATAAATCTCTGGGATTGCAATGATATGAAATTTATATATAAATAAATTATTTTTAAAAAAGAAAAGGAAACTGGGTTACAACTCTACACTATAATCAATCCTCATGGCCAGTTGTAGGGGAAGCAACTGTTGGGCTCACCATTCTGTGTATGTTCGTTATTGGTGTTAGCAGTTACACAGACACACCAGGTAGGACAGGACCGGGGCCAGGGCCAGGAGGCTTGGAGGCAGGCGAGTCCCACAGCCCCCTAGGAATCTTCACACTCTCTGGGCTCTCTGGTGTTCTCTTGTGCATTCTCATTCTCGTGCATGTATTGTGTGCTCATGTACACTGTGCCTCTTTATCCCTGCTCTCCTAGGCCTAGGTTCACACTTACACATGCGCACACCCTCTGTACTGCCCAATCATGGGGAAGATGCAAAACCCCAGGTGTTGCATATACAGACTAATAAAGGAAAAAACCTGACTAATTGTCTTACCCTACAAGCCCATTTAGGGTTCATACAGCAAAAGTTAATGACTGTAGATATTTAAGTTTGAATTATTTTCCTACAGAGAAATAACTAAAGTTTGAATTACAACCTTCCCGCGGTCCAGGGAAGCTGTCACAAATGGGTAACTCCTTGGTGTGCCCAGAACTGGATACATCCACTTTTGGAGATTCAAGCTGCACAACCATATGCCTCAGACCTGTCCAAGAAGCCCAGCGATTGGGGGATGCACTAGGCTGCCTCCACCTTACAGGGAGTCTCCAAGCCTCCTTCTCACCACACTGCATCCACAGGCACCCTGGATGATACTGGGTCCTTCCACTCCAACTTCCAGAGCTCAGAAGGGCCCCTCCTGAATCGCCTCCACTGGGAACCATAGAAGGAAAGGGGGTTCTTGGCACCGTGAGTCCAGTAGTGGTGATGGGAGGTGGACAGCCTGTAGGGTCCCTGTTCTCAAACCTCTGTTTCTCTGGTAAAGGAAGTTCCAGGATGCACAGGAAGTGCTGAAGCTATGAGGCAGCAGAGCAAGCAGAATCAGAAAATTGAATACAAAAATTTAAAATATTGTATTCATGCAACCAATTAAAAACTTCACTGAACTTAAAATTTTTATGGTACTAGTTCTCAAAATGTGAAAAATATGGTCTTTACCAGAGGGAAAGTGAGTGGGGTGGGCGGTTTGGCAGCGGGCATCAGTGTAACACCATGAGGCAGTAGGAATGGAGGAGTAGGTGAAGCTATGAACATGTCAAGCCACATACTGAAAATATCATTCTGTAAATGATGGTACATGAAAAGATGATTAAAAAGAAATAATTGTATGGAAGCTGTGTAGGTTTTCTTTAACAATTACATTACTACTCAAACCATATCAAAAGTCAATAGCATTGTGGATGTTACTAGGAGCTTGTTAGAAATGTAGAATAACTAGCCAGGCACAGTGGCTCATGCCTGTAAGCTTCAGCCTATGAAGTGGCCAGGACTGGGAATTGTGGTTCGAGTCCCACCTGGGGCACGAGGCAAGACCTAGCCCCCCAAAATATAGCTAGATGTGGTGGTACGTGCCTGTAATCCCAGCTACCTGGGAAGCTGGGGATGGGGATTGCTTGAGTCTGTGGTACCCCAGGCAATGAGAGCCTGTGGTTCCACAGGCAAAAATTACCGAGACCTAATTAAAAAAAAAAAAAAAGTAGAATAATTTCTCCCACTGTGCAGATTCAGAGGAGAATATCACTTTTATCAGACATTAGGAGTCTGAGTGCACCATCTGAAGCATAATTTAAGTGGACATTTAATTCACTAAAGACATCAAGCTTTTTAAAGACCACTTTTACCAACAACTCGCAGAAAAATGGGAGATGGAGTAACTGGAGGGGGGATTTCGAGGGGGGATACGGAGGGAGGAGGAGGGATCAATTAATGCACAAATGTGACAAATCAATAAAACGAATTTTTCAAAAAAAATAAAGACCACTTTTAAAAATTTTTCTATTGAATGTCACAGAGTGACACTCTAAGGAAAAACATCCTTAGAAATATTTTAAAATGATCAAAACTGAAAAATTTAATGGTCAGTGGTATGTGTTAACTCCTAGAAAATTAAAGGGGATGAAGATTTTTTTAATAGTGAAATTATCAATTTAAAAGGATAAATTAACTTGCAAACTTCTGTGTTGAGATGTTTAGTTCACAGATGCAGCTTAACTTGGGGATTTTGCTCCTTCCACACCTGGGAGAGAGAATGCCCACCCCTGGGGGTAGTTGATCCCCTACAGCCTGGGCTCCCGGTCAACACCATCCACAGCTGGAGGCCACTTGTGAGGCTGGAGCAGAAACCACCAGTTGGAGCCCTGCCTGATACATCGTTTTCAACAGAGATACCTCCACCCCAGAAATAAACACTGACTGTTACAACCACTCATAACAGAGAGAATTACTAGGGTGAACTGAAACCTGATTAATTGCCAGGTGTCCATATCAACTTTGAATCATGGACAGAGGTTTTCAATTCACCATGCCCCACAGCGCGAAACCACCCAGCACACAGGTCCCTGGTGAAAAGCAGTGCTTGGACACTAATCACTAAGTGCTTGGCAAAAATCACAGCCCATATTTAGTTACCAGGTTTAGTATTTATTTCTATATATTTCTTTTGTTTTACCAAACTTCATCTTTCCTTGGGAAAAAAGAATTTTTCCTGATTTAAACAAAAGATGGGAGTCTTCATCTTTACGTCCCTTGGATTTATGGTGATTCCTCCCTGAAAGCTGGGTTTATTTGTTGCTCTATAATCCTTAGCTCTGACTGGGGGTGGAAAGAGGAGAGATAAAACTTGAGTTCTCTCCTTGAAACCATCATTTTGCCCTTCTCAGACTCTCAGAATCAGGTCTGGAGAACACTGATTCCAATGGGATGCAAGATAGCAGTAGAAGAGTGTTCCACAGACGCCCTCTCGCTGACAGAGGATGGCCATATCTGTGCCTGTCCACGGAGAGGGAATCTCAGAACCCTCTGGGAAGTGAGGATGGAACCCATAGGTGATATGGAGCATATCACCTGGGCTCTGGTAGTATCCACTGAAGGTGCCCATGATAGGCTGGTGACCCAGGAAAGCAGAGTGGAGAAGTGGGAAAAATGAGATGTTACAGTTGATATAAACAAATCATTGGATTGAGTTTTTCTTCCAACTTACCGCTCTAAACTTTTTGTTTGAACTCTTTAGTCTCTAATGCACATGAGTACTCGTCTATGTCACACTTTCAAGTTCCTGCTAATTACAATGGAAATCTCTGAAATGATTCTCCGTATTTTGGTAATGTTTTGGAAACATCAAGACTTTATTAATCATTCTTATGTCAGCTCAGGAAAAGTAATATGAGTTCTGTTTAAAACAGATAGGTCTTTATCCTGGTAGCCATGAACAAAAGAAGGTCTGAAATTGTATGAACATTTTCAGGGGGAAGTAACGATTACTTCATAACACTGTAAAAAAAAAAAAAGATTATGGTTAAATCAAATAAAAAAATCGAACATGAACTTAAAATTCAATTTCTTAACTGAATTTTTCAAAGCCTGAGACAGAAAATTATCTTCAGAAGATGAAAGGACAACAGAAAGAAATTGCCACACATACACATGCACAAAAACACACACTTTTCCATAATAATAGTGATAATGGACCAGCAACGGCCGATGTATTTTAATTGCACACATGTTCACAGGCACTTCACAAATTGCTCCTCATCATAAGTTATATCATCTTAACTTCCAAAAAATGGGGAGATAATGGCATTCATGGAAATATTTATGATGCATTCTAATAACAAAAATAGCAAAATGTGTCAAAACATTTAACTATATTACAGCCAGTCACATGTGACCACCAGGGGGAAACATGTTCTCTGTGTCTGTAGCTTCTAGGACACCCCTGGGACCCCTGACTGTGCTCTCAGGCCCCTGCTGCATGTCAGAGGAATCAGCCTGCAGCTGTGCCCCACCTGCCCTCCCTGCTCATTTGCGTCTTTCCAGGATACAGTCCACACCCTGAAGACTTATTAGCAGGTGGTCACAGCTTGTGAGAGTCAGACCCAGTCAGGACACAGTGTGGACATGAGGGCCCTCACTCAGCTCCTCAGCTTCCTGATGCTCTGGCTTCCAGGTGAGGAGGGAAACACCAGGAGCTGAAACACCAACCCTGGAAGGCCAGGACCCCTGGCCTACAGGGAAGTGATCTGTGAGCATGATGAATAGTGTGGGTATGTGTGTTTTCTCTTTCCTATCTCAGGGGCCAGATGTGAAGCCCAGATGAGCCAGTCTCCGTCCTCAGTGTCTGCATCTCCGGGAGACGGTGTCACCATCAACTGCCGGGCCAGTCAGAGTGTTAGCAATCAGTTATCCTGGTATCAGCAGAAACCAGGGAAAACTCCCACAGCCCTCATCTATGCTGCATCCACTCTGCTACCTGGAGTCCCATCACGGTTCAGAGGCAGTGGATCTGGGACAGAGTTCACTCTCACCATCAGCAGCCTGGAGCTGGAAGATGTGGCCACTTACTACTGTATGCATGATTATAACTGGCCTCCCACAGTGATACAAGGCTGTGCAAAAACCACCCAGGGACCAGATGTGTGAGACTAGACAGCCCCAGCTGTTCCTCCTGCTGCCCCTTGCTGCTGAATATATTCTCAGATGCAGCCCAGCTTTCAAGATAATGAAAAGGTTTTCACAGAAGAGGCAGAAGAGTCCTTGGCCCCTAATTCTCTTTTCCCTCCTGAGGCCAACAACACAGACATGACAGTGCCTGTGCTAGTAAAATAAAACCCAAGGAAACTGACTTTTAGCATCAGCTTGGATTCACACAGCAAAAGCCAGTTGCTGTCAGTATTGAATGACTGGATAGTTTCACACGGAGAATCAAAGTCTGAATGTAACATTTCATTGACATGAGATTTGGAGATCAAGGAAGCTGAAACTAGAAATGGATGATCCCTTGGTTTCCACCCAGTTATAAATGCGTCTACTAAATGGAGTCTATTTGTTGCCCAGACCTGTCCAGGAGGTCTCAAAGCTGGGGTGACACTCTCAGCTGCCTACACCACTGATGAATCTCCAGTCACTCTCCCATGTTGATATTGTGTCCATAGGTCCCATGCATGATATTGAAACCTTTGCTTCTGACCTCTAAAGTGCCAGAAGGTACCCTTGTTGATCTACTCTATAGAAAATCACAGATGGAAAAGGATTCCTGGTTGTGTGAGTCCAGACTTGAAGGTGGGAGGTGGGCAGCAGGACCCTGAGTGGTCACTGCTTCCCAGTTCTGAGAATACTCCCAGTGTATGAGAGAATGACCCAGGATACACTAGAAGAGCTTATTTATTACGTAACACAAAAGCAGCAAAACAAAGAGAAATAATTGGATGTGCAACGATCGAAAGATTAATGACAAACAAGTGAAAAGGTGTTCTTGATTTTAAAGAAAAATAGAAATGACTTTGAGTCTGTGGAAAGAGAACTGTATGGTAGGTACCAGGAGAAAGGCAGGGAGGGACTCAGTGGCAGAGGCTGGGGCTGCAGTGAGATGGTACCAGAGCTGGTGCTGGAGAGCGAAGCTAGTGCCCAGAGGCAGATGCAAAGCTGTTTTCTAAAATTATAGAAATTTCTTGTGAAACAATGATAAATCATAAATTAGGTTTTAAGACTCAACAATTATATGCAGGTAGTACAGTTTATTTTATGAATAACTAGATGGGCTCCAAAAGTGTCCAGAAGCCAGCAGCAGCACTGATAATACTTGAAATGTGGAGTTGAGGGTCTGACTTCACATGCTGGTGAGCGTGTGGATTTCTACAGGATACAGGGGGCCTGAGTGTGATTTCTGAAGCACTATTTCAGTGGCTATTTATTACCATCTTATGTATGTTTGGTGTGTAATTATACATTTATAAAGATGTATGCATATTACATATAAGTGAAATGAATGGCAGTGATGACACCAGGAATACAAAGAAAAATCAGCACTGTTTTGCCGTAATAGATTATTGACATTATTCATTAAATGGTTGAAAGTGGACATAGGTTGACTGTAAATATTATATCAGTTAGTATAAGTCATGTGATAAGCTGAGAAGAGAAAATGGAATGATGTAAAATGTTTAATTGAGACTGAAAAAACAGTAAAAGACAAATACCAAAGAAATAAGGAATCAAACAGAAACTGATAATAAAGTAGATTTTAATATAATTTATCAAAATCACTTTGATCTTAGAGGTATAAAAGCACCTATCAAAAAATAGATATTATCAGTGTGGACCAAAAACAAACATATATGTTATCTACAAGAAAATCACTTCAAATATGCAGTCACGTACAGGATGGAGAAAAGTAAGTGGATGGAGAAAAACATACCATGCTACCACTAGCCAAAAAAAGGCAGATGTAGCTATATTAATTCCAGACAAAGGAATATCTAAATCAAGGATAGTTATAAGTACTAAAGAAGGACATTGTGCAATGATTAAGATGCCAATTCTTTCAGAAGACACATAGTGTATGTGCCTAACAACAGAGCTTCAAACTACATGAAGCAAAAATTGATAGTATTGCCAAGAGACAGATCCGTGATCACTCTTGGCTACTACACACCCCGCTATTAGAAAGGGGCACAACCACCAGACAGAAAATAAGTGAGAACGTAGTAGAGCTCAACTGCGCCATCTATCGACCACTTTCTCCAACAGCAGCAGAGTGTGCGTGTAGCCATCTCACTCTCAGAAGGAACATTCCCTTTGTGAGACCACATTCTAGACCATAAGACACATTATAACAATTCAAAAGAGCTGAAACCACTTAGACCACAGTGGATTTAAAGATGAAAGAGGAAGTCCCCTACCACATGACCATCTTGTTGGCACCAATGTACTTCCAATGTTCATGAAAGAGAATGAAATTGAATCTAATGAGACCAGTTTTCCTATGTAGCCACCATCTGTCCTCTTGATACCTCCAGGGGACCTTGGTGGGACAGATGAGAAGCAAAGTGCCCTGGAGATAGTACTGAGGGAGGCTCCCTGATTCAGTGTGGAGCCCTCCCTGATCACTCTCCAGACGCTGCACTGATGATCAGAGGCCACCTGAGCCAGAAAATACTGTGTAACTGTCAGTGTTGAACTGTCCCATCGTCTGTGCCACCTATCATTGTTTTCTCTGTGTTGAACAATCCCATCCCCAGCACCAGTTTGTAATGCTGCCATTCTGTTTGTGCCGCCAATTATAGTGCAAGCATCTCTGTTAGGAATCGTGTGTGGGAAAGAAGAAGAAATGAGACTGAAGAGATTGATAGTGATCTGTGAGGCTAGCCCACAGAACCGGGATACTGGAAAGCATGTCCAGGTTCAACTTTAATGAAGTTATGAAGTCCCTTATATACCCTGACAGAGAAATGGTCACAATGAGCTAATGAGGAAATAGTAACCTGATTCCCAAAGCATACATGACATACGTGACATACAGCAGGGCTACGGGTGCTAACAGGAGAATTTACCTTTAGGGGCAACAGTCATTACTAATAGGTCATATGTCTCTTGGGACATTCCAAAGAGGTTAGGAAGCTGAGTTACAGGTGAGAAATGTGCTGTAGCCCACTCTCTAGTATGCCAGAGGGGGTGAGACAGATAAAAGGTTTGCCTTTTATCTAAAGCTCATCTCTCAACCTTCGTCACCACATTCCACACATCTCAAACTGGGTAGTTTTTTATTGGTTCTAGCAGATGGACAATGAGGGTCCTGGAGTCCTTCATGGGTTTTACAGGCTTCAATACTCTCAGGGAACCAGCTATACAGGCAGACCAAGCTAGGCAGGGCAGGATAGAGGTGACTGGGAGGCAGGTGAGTCCCCAGACCCCAGAAATCTTCATAATCTTTCTCTGCTTCTCTCCCTTTCATTCTCTGGTTCTCTCTATTTCATGCTCTCTCTTCTAGCCTCTTCTTTTAGCCTCTTCTCCAAGGCCTCTTTTTTAGCCTCTTCTCCTAGGCCTAGGTGTGCTCACTCACACACGCGCACACCCACTGGACCCACAATCATAGGGAGGGCGAATTACCACAAGTGCTGTTCATAGAGGCTAATGGAGGAAAACACCCAACCAAATCATTTGCCCTACAGTGGCCCTACCACATGCAAATTCCAGAATTGATGGGGAAATCTCAATTCATAGGTCATTGACATGTATCTGAAAAGTACATATTACTATATAATGTGTCTCTTGCTTAGTACAGTAGCACCAATTAATATTTGTTGTAGGCATCATAAAGTCAAAAAAACATTTAAGGCCTGAAAGTACTCGTTACCCACATTACACTGGAAAAGTCTCAGAGTGTCTCCCCACAAGTGACCACGAGAGGGAGCATGTGTACCATTGGTGATCTCAGAACAGGTTCTGGTGGATGTCTGAAAAGCACACCAGGCCCAGGTGTGCTTGGGCCTGCCTGCACCGCAGGCCATTGGGCCTTGCCCCACCACGGACCACCCTGACGCCCAGCTAGTGGCAGTCCCACGGACTGTCTTGGGGTGGGGGCCGAGGGGGCAGGCCTGTTCAGCACCATGGACAGGGGAGTGCCCAGGTGGCCCTGCTCCTTCATGCCTGAGGGGCTAGTGCACAGGTGGGGGGCCTTGGCTAACACCTGGTCACTCCCACTCCAATTAGCCCACACCAGGAGTATGAAAAGTACTAAAGATCAGCTGCAGACACAGAAGTGCAGGAAATGAATAAACGTCATGGGCACACACATTTCCTGGGCAGAACAGAAATATGCTCCGGAGAACCACCAGACACTGGACTGTGTCACACCAATCTTGGTGCTGATGTAGCACAGAACTACACCTGTAACATACTGGAGGTTGGAAGCCAAAATCCTGGTTCAGATATGCCCTCAGAAAGAGCAGCATGACATTCCCACCCTGCCTTTTCCAGAGATGTGGAAGACCAAAAAATGGGCAGCAGCCCCACAGCAGAGTTGCAAACCAAGAGGATGGCAATGAACTGGACCAACCAGCTGCTAATGTCTGTTCCCATAGAGAACTTTCTATGGACAATGGCTGAGAACTGGGTTCCCTAAGTTGGAGACTGGAACCACAAGTGATGGAACAGGGAACTGCAACAGAACAAAGAACAGAAGAGACAAACAGCAAGGAGCAGCAACCACTAATGAATGATACCAAGTTTGGGCTGACTGCTCAAGGCAAAGATAAGACTGGAAATTTAAACAGCATGGTCCCAGGGACATAGATACCCAGGAAAAGGACATACATCCAGAAACAGAAACGACTAAAGGACTAAACATGGACTAACACACAACTACAAAAAAGGAGTCAGAGTGACTAGATGGGTAGTCAGGGGGAAGTGGGGGGCACACCCAAGGTGATCAACAACCATACAAATAGGAATGATGTACAAAATCAAAAATTAAAAAATAAAAGGGCTCAGACACCAGACTGTTATTTGGGTTTTAATGAAACCCAAATAATAATCTATTTCATTTTGGAGTTTGCCCTTTCCATCCAGCAATGATTTCACACCCCTACTACATAGCTGCCTGGTCTTTCAATAGAATCCCTGACCATAGAGCTCATAAAACTGAGGTGAAAATGCCCTAACCAATGGTTATTTAATTTAAAACAGTTCTATCATAATCTGTATGTTAGTTCAGGCAAATGACTAGTGAGAAATAAGATGTCAGCAAATTCTTATGTTTTTGAGAAAATTGTTTAAATGTGATGCATTAATTTGGTCTTCAAAAGTGTGTTCTAATGTTTGTACTCACACTGTTTCTCTTCCACAATTTTCCACAGGGCAAATGTGCTGACTCAGTCCCAGCCCTCCTGTCTGGGCAGAGGGAGGGAGCATGTTCATCACCTGTAAGACCTGTCTGTCTCAGGCATAGCACGGGCACACCCCCTGTCCACTTTCCACAGAAACCACCCTAAACTCCTCAACATTGGTCCACAGGGCCCTGGGGTCCCAGCTCTGCTTAGAAGCTTTGTGTGCACACAAATGCCAGTGTGGAGACCAGAGACACTGCCTGCTCCCTCTGCGCATGAACACTCACAGTGTCCAACTCTACGCGCCCTCCTCTCTTCTGTTCATATAAGCAGCTGCCTCCTCCAGGACATCAGTGTCAGAGCTGTACCCCTCAGAGAAGATCCACACTGGGTGAGGCAGACCTCTTGAAGGAGAGCAGGGAGCGCTGCTGGGTGGGGTCTGGACCTAGATATCCTCTTGTTCAATAAGCAGCGTGGGGACAGTGATGTTAGGACAGGCCACGAGCTTGTGCCATGAGAGTAGATGCCATCCCTCGGGGTCAGTGATGCTGAGTTGAGGAGACAGTCATCACAGTACATTTGTAGGCCTCCTGCTGTCCCAGGGGAGACAATATATATCTCCTAAAGATGAGGTGATGGAGGTACCTCTTTGCCTGCAGTGGCCAGGCCAGCCTCCAAGATGTCTGCTCCACCGGGCACGGTGGCTCGTGCTTGTAAGCTTCAGCCTATGAAGCGGCCGGGGCTAGGGATCGCGGTTCGAGTCCCGCCTGGGGTCCATAGCGAGACCTAGTTCCAAAAAAATAGCTGGGCGTGGTGGCGCGCACCTGTCATCCCAGCTACCTGGGAAGCTGAGGCTGAGGATTGCTTGAGTCTGCGGTACCCCGGGCAACGAGAGCCTGCGGCTCCACAGGCAAAAATAGCAAGACCTAGTCTCAAAAAAAAAAAAAGTCTGCTCTATTTCAACTTCAACCATAACCCAGACAGGTTTAGTGGCAGTAGGTCATGGACAGACTTCACCTTCAAAATTAGCTAGGTACAGTCTGTTTCTGGAACAAGAGCCCCTGCTCAGGGCAGCCCAGCTGCCCACTGAGCTTGTCACATACTGCTTGTTCTGTGATCAGACATGACACTTTTCAAACCTGTGTAGAACATGTTGGAGAATTCAATGGGACACATGTTGCTGAGGGGTCTGGACCATAAGAGCCTCAGTTCTGATCTTTGTTTCTCCCCCAAAGTAATGTGTTAAAATCCTAATCCCCCCCAAAAAAATGTAAAAAAAAATAAAATAAAATCCTAATAAAATCCCTAGAGCATAAGGGTTTGTCCTTTATGAATGGAATTAGTGCTCTTATAAAAGAAACCTCCCAGTTTCCTACCTCCTTCCACCATGCAAGGTTATAGAGAGAGAAGGTCACAGTCTGGAATCAGGCCATCACCAGAACCCCCCTGACCTAGGACCTTCAGCCTCCAGACCTGTGAGCAGAAGTTTCTGTCATTTCTAAGCTAATCAGTTTGTGCTATTTTATTATCAGAGCCTGAACAGACTGAGATACACATTTTCCTGGGGAGCCACTGCTTCCCTCCGCCTCATAATGAGACATTCCCTCCAGATGAGACCTGAAAAGCAGCAGGCAGGGGACAGAGTGAGGTCACTGGTCCTGAAACAGGACAAACCTGGAAATAAAGGGGACCGGCCCACTGGTGAGCCCTCACTGCATACTTAGGCTGCAGGATGCACAGTGAGAGGATATAGAGAAAAAAGTGTGAGTTGAAAAGAGAAAATGTAGGGGCCATAGCTAAATACAGTCTGTCCACCCCAATGAGTAGAGACCAAGGAAACTCCAAAGTCAGCTGAAGAAGAGACACATCTGCTACTCAGCCTCTCCAGTTCAACATGGCCACCTTTTCTGTGGCTTTTCCCTTATTACACATGCTGCCACCAAACTAGAACCCTTCGAGATTGCACTTTGCCACAGACTTTCTTTTTTTCCCTTTCTCAGCTGGTCAAGCATTTCCTGTAGCAGCTCAGGGCAGGTCCCACCAGATCACTGAGAACTCTCAAGCACAGGGGGTGGCCAGGCCACCACAGCCTGCCAGAGGAAGGCAGCTGGGCTGCGGGAGGTTTTTGTTCCCGTCTGTAGCACAGTGGGGGGTAGACACTTGACTGCTGACAATAAAAACTGGCCACATCTTCAGCCTCCAACTGTTGGTTTTGAGAGTGTAAGAGGTTCCAGAGCCACTGCCACTGAAATGAGCTGGAACCCCAGAGGCCAAACTGTTTGTGCAGTTTGGGAGGAGCTGGGAGGAGCTCCTGGTTTCTCTTGGTACCACTTTAAGTAGCTGCAGCCTATACTTGAGCTAGTCGTGCAGGCGATGGTGTCTCCCCTTGGGAAACAGCCACAGAGGTAGGAGACTGGGTTAGCACAATGTACCCACTGGACACTACAACCACACATGAGAGATAAAAAGTAAGTAAAATAGAGATACAAGATATGTCTTCATACCATAGGACATGCAGAGTCATTCTTAGTCTCCAGCTAACGGGCTGCATTTTGAACTGCTTTTCATTCTTACCTGTAACAATGAGCAAGAAAACACTGAAAATGAAAGCTCCCAAACCCATGATGTTGGCTGAAGCTTGTCACAGGCTAAACAAATATCTTCTTATAGAACACTCTTCAGAAATCACTCTGGGGGCTTTGTAGTTTTGAAATTGAGACGAAAGGCACAAGAAGCCACTAACGAGCCAGCCACAGAAAAAAAAATATTTTAAAATGCGGTCTCCAGCCCAGCTTTTTTACCAGATCCGTCTTACCACGCGTAGCAGTTGACACTCAAATGCAGTTTAACGACAGGGTTTTATTAAGAATGGAAATTAACTAGAAAAAATAAGGTTTTTAAAGCTACAAGTAGCCGGTGATTTCACCCCAAGTACCGTTTAGTACGAAAGTCCCAAACACATGTCCAAGATGATGCCCTTTGCCTCTCCAAACCTGAGGCAGGCACTCTGCAAATATCCAGTCTTTTCCCAGTGTCTTCTCTTTGCTTCTTCTCCAACGTTCTGAGCTGCTCCACTTCTCCAAGGTTTTTCCACAACTGCTTTTGCACAAATTAGCTTTCCAAATCCCTGGCCATCTCCAGGTACCAACTCACAATACTGCCTTGCTGCAGTGCCACACTCTCCACACCAGTCTCTCTTCTACTGGTCACCATGGCTTCTTGCCACCTCCAGCTCACTCTTCCAGGAGGCCTACTCTGACCAGGCCACGTGGACCTGTTCTCTCAGTACGCCATTCTCATCTCCTTCCCCATCCCTTTTTTTTTTTAACTTTTTCTTTTCTCCACCTTCTCTTCCAGCTTCCCATTTTCTCTCAGAGTTCTTTCAGACTCCGCCCATCAGGGCATTTTGGTGCCTATTCAATTTTGAACTCCGTCATTATCCTGTATCAGTTCCAGAGGAAAAGCAATGCAAATCTTCAAGATCTAAGACTTTCTGATTTGTAAATCTGATGAGCCTTCCACTTATCTGTATAAATGAGGAGAGAACTTTGATAGTTTCTCAAAGAATTAAATATAGAGCTGCATGTAACTTGGCAACTTTACTCCTAGTCTAATACAGAAGAGAAATGAAAACATGTCCATGTAAAATCTTTTGCAAGAAAGGCCATCGCTATATCGTTCATAATAAACAAAATGTAAGCCGGGCTTGGTGGCACACACCTGTAATCCAAGCTCTGGGAGGCAATAGGAGAGGGATCACTTGAGTTCACGGGTTCAAGATTACCCCGGGCAACATAGTGAGGCCTGGTCTCTAAAAAGCAGCCAAGTGTGGTGGCAGGCACCTGTAATCCCAGCTACCTAGGAGACTGAGGCTGGGGATAACTGTGTCCACAGGATCAGGACTACCCTGGGCAATGTAGCAAGACAGTCTCAAAAATCAATCGATAGATAGATAGATAGATAGATAGATAGATAGATAGATAGATAGATAGATAGATAGATAGATAGATAGATAGATAGATAGATAGATAGATAGATAGATAGATAGATAGATAGATAGATAGATAGATAGATAGATAGATAGATAGATAGATAGATAGATGTAAAAATAATCTAAGTGTTCCCTAGAAGATTAATGAAAAAACAAAGTGTAATAACCCACACAATGGAATGACATTCAGTTAGAAAAATAAATGAAGT
>PVHY01021218.1:0-24307 GCA_004024945.1 Uropsilus gracilis
TTCCTGAACCTGCAACAGGGATCGTGCGCCTGGACTTCTATCCCAGGAGCTCTAACTCTGCACTAGCAATTCCTGAGCGTGCTCCTCACAATGATGACACCAGGAGATTGGGAAACTCCCTACAATGTATTCCCCATAAACGGACAAGCCCTAGACCTCTCAATTCTGCTACAGGGAAACCTCTCTGCCTTTGTCCCACCCAGCTTATCCTGCCTCATGGGGCTTATTGTCACCTAACATGCACTTTGGGAAGAGCCACCACACTCAGAGCCCAAGACCAAGATGGGTGCAGCAGGCTGGGGCACAGCCTCAGGTAAGTGGATGGTTTTGGGGACCCTCCTCAGGAAGCCTCTGCAACTCTAGGTACAGATCACATGAACTCAGGGGTGCACCCTTTTTGTGGAGTAAGATGCAGTCTCAGGACTTCGAGGTTGGCATGCATACCCTGAGTGGGATGCCCACTTCATCCAGGGAGACATTGCTCAGGTCCTGAGCGCTCTTAGCCACACGCCTACTGTCATCCTTAGCCTTTTTTTCTGAAGTTCTGCCAGGTGAGGTGGGTTTTTCCTGGGTGGGTGCCAAGTTCTGCTCTCCCACTCTTCTTTCCGAGACAGGATCTAGAAAAGGGAAACCATCATTAGCCGAAGCATTTCTGTAGCTGCAAAGCCAAAACTTCCAAACAATGTGTGTCTGCTAGTTCCTAGCTGCAAAGAGTTCCACTCAGAGGTCAGTAAATTATCAATCAGCCACACCATTCCTTTACCTATTTCTCACCCATGCCTCTGAGCTGCAATGGAAGACTTGAGCAGCTGTGACGGAAACCTTATGACCCGCAAAGCCTAAAGTATTTACCATCTGACACTTTAAAAGAAAGTGCTGACAGCGTGGGACATGCCCCGCCGCGGTATCACTTGGTGCTCCAGGCACCCCGGGGAACCTGGCAGTTCTAGAAACTCAGGAAACAGGTAAAACCACAAGGAGGTGGCCAAGCAGTCCTTAAAAGTCTTTGCTTTAACTATGGAAAGTCACTTAACTTCTCTGCACCTCCATTTTTCCATCTGAAAATGGGCTAATGCTTGGCAGGTTTGGTGGTGATGAGACAGCAAGAGAACTGATGCCAAGGAGTTGAGAAAGATGGAAATTGTTGGGGTGGGGAGACTTTAGGGTTTATTTGACTTGGGGTTGCAGGTTACAGAGCGCTAATGCACACCCCTTGGGAGGCCTATAGACAGGGAAATTATCGTGTTATTCCACACCATGCCCTTAGTTTTAAGTCTAAGCACCAACCTGGAGCCAGGCAGTCACACTCTGTGGACTTGGAGGGGACCCTATGGAGGCTTACAGACCACTGAACTTAGAAAGAGCAAGAGAGTTGGCAATATGAATGCAGATGTCCAGGGCTGATGAGGAGGAGGCAGCATTCAGCTCTTCCGAGGAATTTAGGTTCAGACCTCTTGGAGGAAGAATTTAGTCAAACAGGAAGCAAAAGGTGGTCCTGGCAGATGAAGCAGTGTAACCAATGCTAGGGGCCTCTGCCCATAGGCCAGGTACTGTGCTAACCTCTTCCCCTACATTATCTCAGTTCATTCTCTCTATAGCCCATGAGAAACTTTTAGCACCCCTCCTCTAAACAAGCGTGCACACACACACACACACACATACACGTGTACACACACACATACACACACACACAGAGTTAAGAGGATCAAGCCATCGGGCAGTATAAAGGACAATACCAGAGCTCACACAGCTGGGGGATGGCCCAGTGTTTGCCGGTTCTCTGAACCATCTCCTATCTTGCCTCCCTCAGACATGGCACCAGAGTTTCAAGCCTGGAAACTGGCCAGATTCAAACACAGATGTTAGAAAAGAGAACTGGGCGGCAGAAAGCAGGAGGCATGGTTTTTTGAGAAGGCATGGTAATTTTAAGAAGGTGGCATGATATTTTAGTGGAAATGTCCCAGAGGCCTCAGGAGAAATATGGGAGTGGAGCCCAGCCTGGTTAAAATTCCAGAGCCACAGGCACAAATGTGGCAGCTGAAGTCAATGCAAGCGGGAGGGGAGCACAGTCCAATGCTGGAGCCATGCACTGAGAAAAGTCATAGTTCAGGGTCAAGAAGCAGAAGATCCACCCCAATGGATGTAGGAGTTGTCAGAAAAATTAGAGATGAGTCAAAATGCTACAGTGAGGTGTCACTGACACCAGAGAAGAGAGAATTTCAAGAAGTGGGTGGTCAATGCATCCAAAACAAGAATAACAACAAACATACACCATGGAAACAAAAGCTGAGGAGGAGTCACAGACCCTCTGAGTTAGCCATTTCAGGAGGGCAGTGGGGTCGATGATAGACTGCGGAGAAGAGGTGAAGGAGTGCACAGAAAGCAGAGCAGGAAGTGGGATGGAGGTCGGCATGGAAGGAAGGAGCATGTCAGGTGACACAGAAATCTAAAGTTCAGGGGCAGAAAGTTTCAGCTCCAGGGAGGCGAGGACCTGTCAGTAGAGGCAAAGGGGAGGGAGAGATGTGTCCTGTGAGTTTTTTAGATGCTTAGTAAATATCTGCTTGCTGACTGAGAAAGAAAACGTGCCATGGGCTGGTCAGAAGATTCAACTCAGGTACAGAGGAGAGACCTGAGGTATAGGTAAGGTGAGCCACATTCAGGGGTGTGTGGGGAGGAGAATGGGGAGCAAGGGAGCATTACTGGTGGCAGCTCCCGTGGCTGCTACATCCTGCCTAATGGAGTGAGCCTGCCAGATTTCAAACTAACTTCTGAACTGGGTATTCATTCCATGGTTGCAGACTACCTGACCTCCAACATTCTGTGCACAGTTCAGTTAGTGGATGTTTCAGAAAACCTGTTCCTAGCATCATCACCACAAGCTTTAAAAAACGTTAGGGTTTTCCATGAAGACTGGCTTTATGGAATGGGTCCTCCTCCTCCCAGCATGAGGCCAAGGCTTCAACAGGAAGTCTGAAGAACAGAGGGATGTGGAATGGCCAGTCTCCCTTTCATAGGGTGCAGCAGGGTACTCTCCTCCCTGAGAAGGCCTCGCCTGAGTGTGTCAAAGGCAGCAGGTGAGGCTGGCTGCAAGCTCTTAAGCTCTATCTTCAACTCAGAGGTGCTCGTGTTCCTCACTCTTTCAACGTCTCTCTTTGGAGAAGGTACATCACAGACAAGCCGCTCTCAGAGTTTCCAGACCCAGAGTAATTTTTTAAAAATTGTTAGGGCAGGTGGCTCTAACCACAATCACTTAATTGCGATATGCAGGCAGCCAGTTCATGGACTTGTGCCAGAGCTGCCAGAGTCCTTCGGATCTATAAAAACGAGCCCTGAGTTATTTATTCCACATGAGCAGCTCATGAGGGTGAGATCCATGACTGAATGGATTTCAGTCCACAGAAGTCTGAATTGCAGTCCCTGAAGAAAAACAGCTTCTTTATACAGAGAAAAAGCAAAGTGACACTTTGCTGTACCACACAGGTGACCAGGCCACTTTTGATGTCCAGATTACACAGAGGCCTTGCTGCTGTTTCTCTTTCAGCAAATGCTGACCCTCACAGGACATCCTGGAGCCTTTCTGTCTAGTTTCATCCTGAGCTTTCAAAAGGTAGATCCTGCAAAGGGTCACTAAGCAGTGGGGATGCTGACAATCTCAGGGCCTCTGTGTTTGCAGGAGGTGAGTGAGTTTGCCTTGGCTTTGCACTAGTGCTGTGATTGAGACTTACAGCAGAGCTGATACTTCCCAAGGGGAGAGGAAGAGGGAAGGAGTGGTTATACCCCACCCCCCGCCCCCTCTATCCCAACCCTTGTCAGGTATCTACCTGACAAGAGCTTCATGAGGCCAAAATGCCATGTGAATCTTGCTGAGCCCAAAAGTCATACAGGTGCAATAAAATCTCTTGCCAGGGCAATGACCCTCTACCTGTGATGGGTAAAGACTTACTCCAACCAGCCCTCTCTCCTCCAAAAGCTTCTGAACAAAGGGGTGCTCATTCCTTTTAAACAAAAGCTACCATTTAGGGAGCACCCACTTTATGCTGCATTCTATCAAACACCATAGTGGATTGGCCGCTAAACTGGTGGAAATCAGAAGCAGAGGAAGTGCCTGAGTCAGCCATGCTGGCAGAGAGGCCCTGAGTTTACACAGGACACAAAGTAGGTGTCTTCACAACATCTCTTCATCCAGGGAAAGAATTATCTGCCCCATTTCTCATGAGGAAACTGACTCAAGAAGGTGAAGTCACTAACCAGGGTTCAACTGCTATGAGAGGGACAACTGCACACCATATCCCATAACTTGTGTTTGGGTGCCCTTTTCATCTAGCCCCCTGCTCCCTGCATACCCCTAGTGGCAGAAAGGGGCCTCCAAGCCTGGTGTGGTCGTGTGTGCCTATAATCCAAGTGCTGGGAGGCAAGAGGTCCAGGATCACTTAAGTTCTGGGTTCAACACTACCCCAGGCAACACAGCGAGACCTGGTCTCAAGAGGGAAAAAAAAAAAAAAGCAGCCGGGTGCAGTGGCGGGAGTCTGTAATCCCAGCTGCCTGGGAGTCTGAGGCTGGGGATTACTTGAGTCCACAGGATTGGGAACTACCCTGGGCAATATAGAAAGACCCAGTCTCCAAAAAAAGGGGGGAGGAGGGGGACCTCCAGAGCCACCGATCTCAGCTATCACTGACTGTTCTCAGCCTAGGGCGTGAGGGAGGCTGAAGAGCGGCAGCTCCAGGGCAGGAGGGAAAGGCAGCTTGGCCTGGTACTGAGGTCAGGTCCTGATAGAGCTGGGAGCACGAGATAACCCTGTGTCCTCCCCACCCACCCCTTCCACCACTACCACAAGAACAGCATGTGATGAAACAGCACAGAAGTGAAGGGTAGCTGCTCAGAAGACTGTGTGGCTTTTGTCACCCACCATACCAGGAGTCCCTGGCAGCCCCGGGAGAGTAGCTACAAGGAACGGGCATGCATGTGTGTTTGCACATGTGTGTCTTTTCCTAGAGAATGAATCTACTGCCTTGATTTGATTCCCCGGTTCCAAACCATCACACCAGAAGCTGCTCCAGGACAGATTTCCTGGCATGACCCACCTTAGGGCCTGACACAAAGTGGGGTGGTAGTGGCCACTCCTCCCCTTTGCTCACCTCCCCTCCCCTCTCCCCAGAAGTGTACGCTTCGCTGTAAGTCTCAATCACAACAGTTGGTGCAAAGCAAAAGGAACGGTCAGCTAGAGCAGGATGGGTGTGGAATGGCTGCAGAAGGCCACAGAGAGTGGCGCAACACTCCTGTTCCTGGGCTTCCTCACTACTTCCGCTTCGGGCTGTGTCCTCCCCACCTCAACATGATCTCAATCCTGCACACTGGATCAGGGCCAAACCCTGAGAGCTGATTATCTCTGCAGTTGATGCGCACCAGTGTCAGCTCGATGCAACTTGCTAATTAAAAGTTGTTGTTACGGGGGCAGCATTGGTACCACCCATGGGGCAGCTGATTAAAAAGGCAAATTCTTGTACAAACCCAGGAAATCCAAATCTCTGGAGGTGCAACCCTGGAATTGGAACCTTGGTTTGACAGCTCCCCAGGAGAATCGGGTGCCTGCTCAAGTTCAAGAAGCTGTCCTCTCACTCCCTCCTCCAGGATCTGATGATCAGGAGGCTCATCATCCCAAGTCATCTACTAGCATGTAGACTGGTCACCCCCAAAGGAGACGACTTGCCCTCATGTCCCAACCTCAACTTATCACATGCCAGGAGCAAGAGGCAGGTGGCTTCCTCAGCAAAGCCTGCCATGGACACGCCAAACACTTGGCCTCACTCAGAATGTCCTGTGCTTACCCACCAAAACTCTTATCATAGATCCTCAGGACAGATGCTAGTTTGAATCACTTGTCTGGACTGCCCCACTGGCCTGATTCAATCATGTGGTTTAGCAACAGAGGCTTGGACTCATCGAAGGAGCTCATACATACACCTTTGCTGATTCAATGACAGGTAATATCAGAAACATGAGTGTTGACGTATCAATGTGTATTTCTCACTTACCTGAAAGGGTACTGAGTCGTTTCTGCTGTTCTGTGATAAAAGAAAAATATATACAGTGAAAGTGAGATTTACATGACACGCTAACTCAAGACCCCCCAACACAACTTATTACGACCCCAAACTGATGTGTCACTGCTGTCCATTAGTTTAGATGATGAAATGTGTGGTCCAGCTGAATGCAGGGGTATCCACGTGACTCCCCTTACTGAGTGTGGGGGTCTTCCCCTGAACTCCAGCCTGCACCAGGACACAGAGAGCTATCATTGCTCTCTCCAGATCTGACTCGACCCCTTGAAGACACCCTCCCAATAATCTGGCTTCAAGTGAGGAGGATTTTTAGGAGCTAGTCTTGGTACCTTTTGAGGAAAATGCGATTGTAATTATAACCATGGCAACTGCCACTGCCTGACAGCTTGCTAAATGCCAGGCGTGCTTTCAAGCACTTACACACAAGCCAATGCTGTGAATCTTTACAACCACCCCAGTAGGTAGATCAGTTTTGGTTGAAAGACCTCAGGTGAGGGGCACAAATTACACAAGATGACATTAAAAATCAGAGCTGGGTCTAGAATCTGGATGTCCCGGCTCTTTCACCAGCCCCTGCTGTGTATACTGCCCCACGTCTATCCTTCGCAAGGAAAGAAGGCCAATACCTCCTCTGGAGTGTTCTGTGTGTACGTGCTGTGGGATAAGCACAAAAATGACCTTCACCTTCCACAGCTGCTAAAGATAAAGCAGCCACATGGATAAAAATAGACCGCCTGTCAGCCCCTGGGTACTGCCACCATCCCCCTTGGCCAAGTCCCTACCCTCCCTCTAGGACCAGTTTGGGTAAGAATAAATGGGAGCCGCAGGGAGACTCAGAGCTGGCAGAATCAGCCCTGTCCATCATGGGCATGGGCATGAGCTGAAGTCCAGCGGAGCCCCAGGCTCAACTCTGCCAGCAACTGCCCGGTGACATTACCCAGTCCACTCTCAGCCTCAGTTTCCTCATCTGTTAAATCAGAGCACTCACTGTATCCCCAGGTCCCAGACCAGGTCTATAGGTGGAGGCAAGACCTTCCCCAGTGGACAAAGGCACATTCATTCAATTTAAAGGACCACATCACTCCCACTTCAGATATAACTGGCCTTTATTTTGCTGAGCAACAGGGATTATAGACAATGCTGTATTTCAGGGGTGCTGTCTAGCAGTTAGGCATTAGCGGCCCTGTGGAATGGCCCCCAGATGATGTCACACATGCCCATGAGATCTGAAGACCATGTAGATGGTGCTCCCCAGCGTGGTCCAACGACTGACAGCACCAAAGACCCTATGAGTGTGCAGGAAGGTACAGAATCATACCCTGCTCCAGGCCTCCTGAAGCTGAATCTGCAAGTCAAGAAGAGTCCCAGGATGCTCCGTGCATTAAAAACTGAGCTTCGAGTTGAGGCCCATCTGCCTCTTTCAATCCTGAGAGTTTCTGATTCAAATCCTTCCCCCCAGACTGATGTGATCTGCCTTAGATGCAGATGGTAGGAGAGCTCAGGGAAGAGGGGCACAGCCACCCATGCCAGCCCAGAGCTCAGGTGCAGCCTTCCTCCATCCACAGTGGGGCAGTTGAACAGGGTTACTGGCACGCTGCTCCTGGGACAGTCCAGGCAGGAGAAAAAGAGGGCCTTTTTTAGGTGGCTAAAGTAGCATTCCAGAAGTGGAGTAAAGTTATCACTCCCTCAGGAGACTCTGCAATACTTAAGAAAATTGTTTTCATGGGTGCTGTCCCTGAGGCAGAGCAGAGCTGCCAGGCTGGGTAAATTCCAAAATGAAGCCAAAGCACTTGGCCTAGACCTCACTGCTGATTAGCAATCCAAGTCTGGGCTGGCCAGGTGCCTCCAGTCTCCTCTACCCTTCCTGCCCCATCTCCTTAGGGAAGGTATGGCTTGTTCTTTATAGTAAGTTACCTTTTAATTCTAAAAGACTAATGTTACTTCTATCCTTTTCTGGATGGATGTGATTCAAGCCACATGGTTCTGATTCTTAATTCAAGGGCAGGACTTAAGAAAAAGGCAAAACCAAAGGCATTTGAACAGAGAAGAATCCATTTATTCAGGGAAGAAACAAGAGGAACTACAGGCATATTTCTGTGCCCAGAGATGTCTCACTGGGTGTCATCAGAGAAACATGGTGGAAGCAGCTGACATTATACTTGGCATTTCCCAAAAACCAAGTTGCCTTGGGAATAAGTCCCATTTTAGAGAAATCGCCTTTCTTTCTGGGAATTAATTTGCTTCTGTTTGAGTGATTTTTTTTTTTTTTTTAAAGATGAGTCACAAAGAACTTCATAGAGAATCAAAATTCACTTTGTCCTGCACTGCAGACACTTTCTGGGCAAAGACACTGCCAGTAAGAGGCATGGCACAGCCCAAAAACCTGACACGATTTTGGGGTGTGGAGGGGCCCTCTTTTAATTTTTTGAAGAACATACATTCATGCGTGAAAATTAGTATGCGAGCCACAAAGGGAAAAAATAAAACTACTAAAATAACTACTTAAGAATCAAGTAGAAAGATTTTAAGTGGGAGAAAATATTTCATTCAGTTGCTTTCAAGTTGGGAGTATGAAAAACAATTAAAAATAGACATGAGTCCCACTGTCCCAAGTTAATGTAGGGAGTGGGGAGGGGAGAAAAGCTATGAAGTCATTGAACAGGGAGTCAAAGTAAGGGAAGATTTGGTATTGAGCTTTGAGCTGGGAACAAAATAATTACTGTTGGAAATTCGGACTAAAAAACTTTCTGGACTGAAAAATAGCACGAGAATTTTACAATTCACACTGCAGAGGACTTTGGTGAAGGACAAGTTTGTGCCTTTAGCAAATTCCATAAAGGAAAACTTGGGAGTGAGAATCATCTTCTGGAATTTTTAAGGTGACGGGTCAACATTACCTGAAAACACTTATGTTTTGTCTAAGATGCTCTTTCAGAGAAAGGGGAGAACCAACCAGAAGCACCCAGAAAAACAAACATGAAATCTCTCAGCAGAGCTGCTGCCATGCAACTTAAGGTATGGATACAAGGCCCCACTGAATGCGGCTGAGCAGTCACTGCTGGGAAAAGTGAAGGCCACAGGTCACTAAGAAAAAAGTTCAATACTCTCTGTTTTAGAAGTACAAGGATATGTTTTCTATTTTAGAAAATTCTCCACCTACACTTTCTTTATTTGGTGCTCAAAATTTTGCTTTCCAGAAAATTTATTGTTTCGTGAAAACCTAAGAGATTTATAACACAATTTACAATAGATATTCCCATACTTAGATTTTCCAAGCAAAGGTCTTCACATTGGCATGATGAGGAATTGCGGCACACAGACCTTTTCCTCCCTGTGAATTTGCAGAGTCTGCAGCATGTATCCCACCAGCTTCGATATTCACATCAGACAGCACCTCAAATCAGAGGCCTCTGCCTGTCGGCTATGATTTGATTGACTCTGTAGGTCATGGGTACGTAAGGGGAGTGTTGGGTAAATGAGTGAATCAGGCTTTTTATGCTACTAGCCTCTGTGGTGACCATCTGCGGCCATGAGTGTATTAATACAGAAAGCGCTTGGGAGCCAAGGCCAGAGTGCGCCTTCACCCGTAAATGTGGACACCTGGGCCCAAAGAGCATGGGCGTGCACATGTGTGAATGTGCACACCTGAGCCCAGAAGGAGGGATGAAAGCAGGAGCAGCACCACTGTGCTAACTACAACTACAGAAGAGAAAGAGACCCAAGACAAATGGTAAAGATCCATGGGGTACTGGTAGGCTTAGTCGCCTGCTTGCCTCCCAGTCTTTCTACCCTGCCTTTCCTGCCTGCCTGTTTGCAATACAGCTGGCACAGCCTCCTTGCCTTGGTGGGCTTGCAAACCTGGTTCCCTGAGAGCTTCAAAGCCTGTAAAATCCACCAAGGGCTATGGGACGTTCATGGTTTGTCTGCCTGAATTGATAGTCACCCTGCCCTAGGCATGCTTGTCCCATAGACAGGTGGCCTCGGGAAAGATGACCATGTTTGTAACATGGCAGAACTCCTGCCCCAGTTGCTGATGTCAGTGAGCAAGAGAACATACTGCATACATAGTTTCCTTTACCTCGGTTGTGTTGCAAGAGCACAATGGTAGGATTGACAATAGTTGTGGAGGGGTAGGCAGAAGATGGCTTGCTGACAGGTGCAGAGGTTTGGGAATCAGTTCCACCATGGGATGGAGAGACTTCATTTAGTAGAGGACTTGAATCCTGGAAAGAGAAGAAACACTGTAACTGTTAAGACAAGAAATCTCGAGCTAATGGTTTCTAAAAAGAAGAAAAAGTTTCACAAGGACCTTAATTAGAAAAAGAAATGCAATAAATGAGACATCATTAACTCTGGTTAGAAGTTTAATCTGGAAGGTTTTCTCGTCCTTGGTATTAGTAAGGGAGAGAAAGAAGGCAATGCAACTGAAAGGCTCAGCATCATTCATTATTTTCACCTGGTAATTGTGGAGCAATCTGGTTACTGAAAAAGCAAATTCAAATCAAAGTGAACATGCAAAACTCATGCAATTCCAAATACAGTCCAAGAACCAAAGCTGGTTTTATTGGGGAAAATCAGGAAAGTTTAGTATTCTTGTTTAAGGAAACACGAGATAAAGACAAGGTCATCGATGTAAGAAGAGAGAAGGTTTAAGTATTGATAATATTCGAAAGCTACTGAACATCTTTAACTAGCACTTGCTTCTGAGATTTGGATATTATCTTTTCCTACTTTTCCTGTCACTCTAATACCAAGGTGACAAAGACCTCTGAAGGCTAGTGAAACTCCTGACTTAAAATCCTTAAGTCTCTGTGCTAGAAATATCTATAAAATTTTCATTGCTAATATAATCTGCATGATGGGAATAATGCCAAACATTTTAAGGACACGAAGACCCTGAAATGTAATGAGGGTGTTTATAGACTGTGTCTTTTATCATACCTGCACATTCTGGAAAGTTTGTTTTGCAATTTTCAGACTTTAGAGCCAGAATATCATTCTTAAAGGGGTTGAAGATAGTTCTACCCAGACAAATGTATGGTTTAAAGCAATTAGGAAACGCCATCAGACATCAGTGACTCTAAGTACCGCAGGAGGAGGATCCTGCTTCCTCTTCTCCCTCTTACTCCTTTTTTCCCCGGCATCTAGCTCAATGTCCTGCAAACAACAGGTGCTCAATAATGCCACATGAAGGATGAACAAGAGCCATCTACCAGCAAAAGCGTCTCTGAAAAACTTCTGTAGCAGAGAATGTCCATCAAAAGAGGAAGTGTATCAGGATCTAGGACAGTGCCTGACACTGACCAACCTCCCAAAGGCACTGGCTTGGTCAGTTCAACCCCTCTGAAACTGCCCTAGTATCATGGCTGTCAGGAATGAGCAGCTGCTCAGATCAGTGAATAAAGTCTTTTCCCAAAATTCGAGAGCACAATACAATCTTGTGGAAAAGTGCTTCAACTCAAGTTTTCACTTGTTTAGTGAAAAGCAATTACACTTGTTCTAACTTACTTCCAGCATAACATAACGAGGATAAATAGCACCAGTAAAGGCTGCCACAAGGTACTCATGAACCAAAAAAATCAGGCATGTAGCTCTTTAAAGTATAAACACCCAATGTGATAACTGGGTAGAGCCTATGAATATTAAGCATTTTATAAATTTCTCTGAGGCACTTCTGGAACATCACAAAAATGGCTATTGATGAAAGAGCACTGATCAATTCCCATGCATTTTCTTCTTCCCTCATACTCTCAAAGAGCTGCAGATGGAACAGATACCAACTGGTGGCTTGGCCCCAATCCACAGGGGCTCCTACTCTTGATGAGTCTCATTCAGCGGAGGCACCCAAACAATTTCCCTCTTCACTTCTTCCTTTATTACCTGGGACCAAACCAGAACTGATCACACCAATCAAAACCCTCCAGGAAAACTTGTGCCAGGTTGACTAGTCAGGTTTGAGAAACTGAGGATGTTGTTCTAACTACTCTGTCCTGGCTTACCTTACACAGACTCATGAAAAGCTAGATCAACACGGAGAAGAAATTATAGGGGCCAGGCACGGTGGCACGTGCCTGTAAGCGGCAACCTAGGAAGGCATGGTGGGGAACAGGGATCACGGTTTGAGTCCCGCTCAGGGCAACATAGCAAGATCTAGTTCCAAAAAAATACAGCTGGGCATGGTGGCACGCGCCTGTAATCCCAGCTACCTGGGAAGCTGAGCCTGGGGATTGCTTGAGTTCACGGTACCCTGGGCAACGTAAGCCTATGGTTCCATGGGCAAAAATAGCGAGACCTAGTCTCAAAATAAAAAAAAGAAATTATAGGGTACCTCACGATGGTATATGCATGCACGAAAAATAACACTTGCTTTACCTCCTTCTCCAGAGAAAGGGAAGAATACCTGTAATTTCCAAAACAAGAATGGTTCCAAATTCACTTATCAATTGAATTGGGGCAAGAGGGATACATCAGGGAATGATGCATTTTCCTCCAACAGGGTTGAGCTGCAAAGCTCCAAAGGGGAAGGACATCCAAGGCCCTGGGTCACATGTGGCTGGGTCCTAACCTAACTGAACCATATTGCATCTACAGATTTCAGAAGGAGTTCCTATCCAGGATGTAGCTGTTCCCACTTAATATCTTGCTATGATTTATTTTACAAGTCAAAAATTTCCTTCCAGTACTCTGCATGGCTGGCTTCAGTTTAATGAGCCATTGAACCAAATTTTAGGCTGATCTCTTTACACAATGGCATATCAGTGACCATTTAGTTCCAGCAGCCAATTGCATAACTGCTAGCTCACTACATCTCATAATGTGGTCCATGATAACCTCAACCTCAGAATCCCCTAAGATATTTGTTCCATGGAGGAGAAAAACCTGGAGCCAGAATTATAAAGGAGCATCCCTGAACCTCAGATGATTCCACGTACACTAGCTTGGGAACAGATACTATCCAAAAAACCTTCTTCTCAAGGAGCAGGGTCCTGCCTTGATCATAGTTGTACACACAGAATCTAGCAGAAAGTCTAGAACAAGGCATGGCAGGAGTAGTGAGGTTAATTATCAGCCAGGTGCCTATTTTTGAGGGACTCTGGTTCTAGTTTGCTAGGGAAAGCCTCAGCAATGCTGGGATTCTTTCTGTACCAAGCACATAACAGGATCTTTTATATACTCAGGTATCTCACATACTGTAGCGCTGTGAGTAGGTTGTTCATCCCCATTTTAGCACCCGATTTGAGGCTCTTTGAGAGTCTCTCAATTCTTAGGGTTCCTGCAGACACAGCAGACCCAGTATTTTGACCCACCCTTTTCTCTATGCAGCTTTCTCACCTATGAGGGGAAGGAGTCATCCTTCATAGGACAAGGCCTGAGGTAATAGGGTCCCGTAACTTTCTATGACCACTGGGGCACTGTTTTACCAGAAAGGTCTCTGGCAGCCATTACTCAATGCCCTGGAAGTTTTCTGACTTTTGAGGTAACAGTCCTAACTTCTGTATCAGGGTTTTTAAATTCATTTGTTCAATTAGAACAATTTTATAAATTACTTAATACAGTTTCTGTCATTGTGGATATGTAAGAGAGTCCAGTTGTTCTAACAACGAAAGAGGGAAGCCTCTCCTCCACTAAGAATCTCCCTGCTTCTTGATGGAGAAAAAGACAGAGGCCTGCTGTTGACTTTTCCACATCGTTCTCCAGCTTCCCTCAGCTCTCTACCTCACGTCTGCCTGGCCTATAAAGAGTATAGCTAGTCAGAAGACCGACCCCAGAAAAGTCGTTCTCTCAGATGGAAAACAATTGCATCTCAAGTGTGATTCGAACAGGACAGAGGAGAAGAAGGGTGAGAGACTGGTGAGCAGCCGCAGGAGACCCAGGAGCACACGGAGGCATGCACTCTAGTGAAAACAAACTCTTTTCAGTCACCACACAAGCACAGCAGCAGCCAACATGTCCCTCAGCACTTAGTACTTCAGTGAGTAAGGGTTGTGTTTTTACTGCCAGGAGTAGACATTCAGGAAAGCTGTGAGGAAGGGGTTCCAGCAAGCTTACGGTACTTGAAACAGCTCCCGTGAGGTCAGGCTCCAAGGCTCTGTGAAGGCCCTCCGGGACCGGAGGGACCAGCGGAGGTGGTGGTGAGGATGGTGGTGTCTGGCTAATGGGGGGGAGGGAGCCAGGAGTGTGGGCGGGCTGGTTGTGGTGGGACCGCCTCTGCAGATGAGGGGGAATGAAATCATCTAGAGTCGGGAAGGTCAGAGGTGAGCCGGCAGGGGTGGTCACCGAGACTGGGGGACCAAGCAGCCCCAGAGATGCTGGAGGTCTGGCAGTGCCTTCTTGCCCTCTGTCAGTATTAACCAGGTAGAGAGGGACAACTATTACCTCTGGCTGGGCTGGGCTGGAGGAAGTGGCATCCTGTAGGAAATAAGGGGGTCATTATATAAAGGGGTATGGCAGGGAAGAAGGAATCTCATATAGAAACAGCAAGAGTGGACATGCAATGATGTATTCTGAGAAATATTTAATCGGTGCCCTTTCCTCAGAGTACATGAGACAGTTGGGCCAGCCAGCTGGCCTCCTGACTCTATGACACAGAGGGAAGCCCATCCAAGTTTACTTTCCATCCATCTATTTTTGAATCCTTTTAACACTTTATGAGAGAAAATGACAGAGCAGGCAGGCTGCGCTTAACCCCCTCCCCCAAACTGCTGACAGAGCCTGAAAGTTTGGAGTAAATAAGATTTTTTGGCACCTTATTACAAAACAAACACTGTATCTCTTATTAGCCTACAGATTCCAAGCTCCGGCATACTTACATATTTACAGCAAAGAGAGAAAGGGAGACAGAGAGGACTACGCTGTGATGGTTAGAGAGAATTCAGGATTCAAGCCGCAGCGGTATTGACAAGGAAGGGAAGGGCAGGGTAGCCCAGGAAACAAACGTGCTGCTCATAGGAGTTTGGAGAGAGACAGCAAAGAAGACACACAAACATTCCTAATTCCTTGCCTTGGCTGGGTAGGACGGCTGCAAAAGGTAAGGTTCTTTTCTCCTCCAGTTTTCGGGATCAGAGGTAACCTGGGGACCTAGCACAGGTGGTCTCACTGCATCTGGGAACGCAGGCAGAGTGCCCAGGGAAGGACTCTTGCCCCGGTTAACGGCATCCTTACTGATGTCAGAGAACAGCTTGGGAGGGTCAGGAGGAGGAGCAGAGGGTGACTTTCCCGTGCCGGCTGTGCAGGAGGCAAGGCTGGGAGCCGGTGCTCGAGCGCCTGCAGCTTCCAGGGGAGTGTCTTTGGCTGGGTCACGTGCAACACAAGAGTTTTCTGATGCCACGGGGCAAATGTTATTGGATAAACAAGGTACATATAAGCTGCTGACCTTTTTATTCCCAACTGCCTCATGACGTGGGTTAGAGCTCACATTCTCATTATAAACTGTCCTGGCAGCTACATAGTGGTGCTGGGGCAGGGAGGAAGCACTGGGGAATGTGGAACCTGGAAGCCAGGGCCCAGGACACACCAAATCTTTAGGAGCTGACCTGGCTGCCAGGGGGGCAGGGGTGGACTGGTGTTGTGAGGGATTCAGCTGGCTGGGGATGCTGGGTGGAATGTAAGGCTTGGGTGAGCTCAAGTAGAGGGAGCCCTTGTAGGTACTGTGGATAGTGGGGGGCTGCCATGCAAAGCGGTCCTCCTTAGGGAAAGGAAGACACGGGGGAGAGAAAACCTGCAGCATTATTTTCAAAACACAATATTCAAACAAGGAGAAAAGAAAGGAGGAGAAATGGAAAGAAGGATGACCATTAGAAAGCAGCATAACATGATCTAAAGAAAAAACAATTTTTGACATGTTTAGCAAATCCTCAGTCCAGACTCGTCAGGTCCCCACATTTTTCTTCTGGGTAAGAGACTGACTCATACTCACCTGGAGCGCAGGCCTGGCTCTCCTCACACCACAGGGAGATGGGCTTAGTCAGGAGAAGCCATGTATTAAGTTGATTTGACCTCAACCCTTGACTGACCTGCACACTTTCAGGCCCCCTGACTGGAAAGGCCCAGGGGGCTAAACGGCAGTGACAGGCGTCCTAAGCCCCGGGATTTTCTCACACCTCCTTTCCTCAAAGATTATTCTCTTTCAGCTTCTGGCTTTAACAGTTTAAACTCCTGGAACTCCCAAGTATCTTTCCTTCTTTCCCCTCAGGGAACAGAGAGCTAGAGGAGTCATCCTTACTTGTGTTCACAGGAGACAGATGTCTTAATTGAATCACGAAGATTTAGCGCTCAATTCCATAAGCATAACAAATTAAAGCTCACCAAGAAGTGAATGCTAAGGACTCAGAATCCACATGCGCTCTTTTCTCAGAGGAAACAATCTGATGGAACTAATTATTAGAAGGAAGACAGGCTTGAGATGAAAGGCATGTAGTTTCCCATTTTTGATGCACATAGAACAAAGACACCGGACAATGAAGCACATGATTGGCTTGCTAGATTGGATTGTGCCTGGTTCATCACATTCCAACTCCTTTCCCATTCTCATCCAGTTCATCATCAGGCATACAGAATGCCAGAGAGGGGTGATTAGTCCCAAATTTTTAGCTGAAGCCCAAAGCCCTGGTTCCAGGTTCAGAGCCATAGTTATCACTCACATCTCATTCCCTTACCTTTAAAACAGCCCTTCCTTAGGTCTCAGTGGAACAAAGGGTTAGATTGATCCTCCTTCCAATGAGAGAAATCTGTCAACTTATGGCTCAATTGGGAATTACACCATAAGATGAGGAAAGCATATTTTCCTAGAGTCTACCCAAATTCATATTAAACCTCTAACTCCAAGTGATGGTATTGGAGGGAGGGACTTTGAGAGGCAATTAAAGTTAGTTGGGGGCATGAGGGTGGGGTCCCCCAATGGATCCGTGTCCTTATTGAGAGGGAGGGAGGGAGGGAGAGAGAGAAGAATCTCTTTCCATCAGTGCGATGGTGGCTCTCTACCAGTCAGGAGAGAGGTAAATGGGCTGTGACCCCAAAATGAGAGGGCCTACGGGGTTGTCCATTTTGGGGTGGTTTTCATGTTTTATGGAGTGCAGATGGCCAAGAAGAAGGGAAGCTTGCCGTGTGCCATTTGCAAACCAGAAAAATCATTGCAAACGAGATAAAGAAAACCTCTCTCATTAACCGGTCCCCAAAAAACTAGAGACTGATATATTGCAATGACCTTCTAAGACTGCAATGGCACTGCTGGCTTCCCTAAATCAGAGAGAGTGACTACTTGCCTATACTCCCCCTTCCTCAATTACTCTTAGGCTTTAAAATGTTAATTGCCTTCTTTAAGTTTGTGTTTGTCTTCTTTAAAATTCAACAAACCCTCACCCTGTGTCTCTATAAATACCCCTTTCTTTTGTTAATAAAGTTGCCTTATAGCCCATAACCTCCATTAAGCCCCCCCAGCAGCAGCCGGGTGAATCTCTCCTCATATGTCTCTTCTCTGTATTTTGTGCCTGGCCGCCAACCTGAATGAAGAAGACACCATTTGGGTTTCCTAGGTTATACAATGCCTGTTCTTTCCAGAAGGGGCCCCTGACAGTCAATGAAATGTGGCTGGATGTGCTGGTTTTCAAACGATAACCATTTTGTTAATGGACATCAAACATATATCAAGCAGCCATTTTTTTGGAAAAAAAGTTAGGCTTCCATGGAAAGGGGCAGGTGAGCCAATCTTATATGGACATAAGGGCCATGTCAGCCAGAAGTCAACCATACATGGCATCATTGGCCATCAGCCAGCAACATCCCCTTATATGACAAAGCCCCTCACTAGCCAAATAAGACTCTTATCTCTTAGCCCCTTATTAGCCAACCCAAATGGCTTACCTATCCCCAAAGTCCTCGATAAGGGATAAAAGAGAACTGCTTGGGGGTTTGCGGTCCTCACTCGCCCTGATGTAGCCGCTGCGTTGGTGATCCAGGTCAGTGCTGGACCCCGACTTGAGTCATAAAATAAATGCTTCTTGCCTTTGCATCACGCATGTGATGTTGCTGCTGGAATCCCGGATTGGTACTTTAACACTGGCCCAAAACAAACCAAACAAGCCCACTCCACTAGTTAGCAGGAGCAAAACTTCCAGACACACGCACTTGGTTTCAGCAAACTTGGGCTGCGGATTGGGTCATGTTTAGACTAAATGATACTTTCTAGAAGCAAAACACTTGAACTAGCACGTACCCAGGAGACTTTGGGGTAAGCTGCTTGTCAGGGAGACGAGTCAAAGTCAGTTCTGAATTGGGTTTCGATCTACTTTTACTTTGAGCCCAATGTCCCACGTGCACAGCCCAATGTCCCACGTGCACAGCCTTGTCCAAAGACAGAAATCGGTTCCAGTGAGTTTTTCACTTAGTTTGGCTGTGGCCATATATGGTGTGAGGGCTGCATGACATCAGGCACCGGCTTCCCAGGACATTGACCCAGCAGAGAGGATGCATCCCCAGGGTGCTGACGAGGCTCTCAGAGCTGAAGGCCTTCCTGTCAGTGGCTTCTTCGGCCCTCAAGGAGAAGCAAGCAGCCTAGTCGTGAGCCATAGAGGGCAGTTCTTTTTGTTTTATTGCAAACATTGCAAGACCACGTAGGGAGTTTGTATCTCCCCCCACCAGGTCCGTAGTAAGATTCCATTTCTCTCTTTAGAAAAGAGGCAGTGGGAACAGGGGGCTGTTTGAAGAATCTGGTATATCCCAGAAGTGACTAATTCTGACTAATTCCCTCTCCCTTGGGGCCACCGTGCTGATGCTGTGAGAGGGAAGCTCTCGCTCTCTGCTATCAAGGTGGGGGTGGGGAGGAACAGGGCAGCAGGTCCAGGCTGGTAGGGGGAAGGCAGCCTATGGGAAAGCTGGAGAGAGGGTTCCCCTCAGGCTCACAAGTCTCCTGGACCCCAATTAAGTCCTGATGAAGATATAAGGCTCCAGGGGTCTGAAAGCCTTCTTCCTCTGAAACCAAGCCCAGGCAGTCCCCAGCCTAGCCTGCTGGGCTTGCCAGTCCCGGTGTGAACACACAGCCCTGGGGCTATAGGTGAGAGGTTATCTTTGCACTCAGAAAACAGATCCATGAGGAAATGTGTGACCTAAAGTTTCTTGAAATTTGGATGGCCATATAAATATACGTATAAGATCTCCATCTCAGCATTTTATCAGATTCCCTTTTTACTGATACTCTAGCAAAAAGAAAATTCTTGGGTAATGGCAGCCAAGAAAACATGCCATCCACAGGAGATGCTCACACCTTGACAAGGCTTCTTCTGAGGACTCCTCAGAGAAACTCTTTGAGGGTAATGTTTAACATCATGATCTGAACACAACACTCAGCTCATGAAGCTGCAGAACATAACCATATTTAAAGGAAAAATTTATTTACAAATGCTTTTTTATTTATCTTTTAAAGAGCTGTTTAAAAACTCTAAAAAGGAACCACTGGGTTACCCTGGGGGCCTAGTCACAGACGATGGGAGAGGCTATGCTTCTACACTGGCCCTGTAATCAGCATTATTTCCCAATTAGATGACTGACAGGATCCTATTCTTAGGGCAGCTGAGAAGGAAGCATGCCTGCCAGGCCGCACATTCATTCACTCCTAAGGAAAGGCCTTCACAATGGGGAAACTATGGCAGGTCATTTAGTGGACACTGACTTCCAGGTCCCATGTCTAGAGGGGACTTGAGGAGGCCAGACACCTGCACAGCTGAATCAAGGTGGTGGCTCAAGCCTTGTTGGGGGTGGGGGGGGGTTGGGAAGGCCAGGTGGTGCTCTGTGGAGGACCACCTCTGAGCCTGGCCAGACAGGTCTGCAGAGGGAGGGAAAACACCACCTCTGACTTGGTGGTGGGCCAGCGTGGCAGAAGCAGAAGCCAGAGGATCTGCGGAGAAAGGGGTGGGACCAGGAAGGACATGCTGAATTCCCAGCTCCTTGTGAGTTCTGGGGCCCCTTCCTAGAAAGCAGGCACGGGGAAGGGGACAAGGAACACATCTCCACCACAAGTTTTGAGCAGCACAGCTTCCTTTAAGGAAAAAGGACCATTCTGTTCCATGGATCTAAGACACTCTTTACAATATGGTTCAATATAAATAGGATCTAGTCCTCTCTACAGATTGGCTCAATATAAACAGGATCTATTCCTCTCATCAAAATGACAAAGTGGGAGGGGAAGGACAAAAGATCAGGGAAACACCAGGCTGAAAGATTTCAGGAAAATTATTGCTGCAAGGTAAACAACCTCAGGGGATTTGTGTTGGTGGAGCAGAGAGAGACAATTTAAGTTCCACTGTTCAGTTAGTCTGGCTTCTAGTTGCCTGGTCCTAGGTGGCTGGGTGGGGGTCTGACCCAAGCCACCACATCACACACATGGTAGTTACCTGAGAGAGTTGCTGGAACCCTTACCAGCAACTCCAGCAAATTAATGGAATAAACACAAGTGTGCACACTTCTTTTGAATATTATACGCTAAAGCATTCTTAATAAACAGGTTCAAACCTTTCCCCCACTGTTTCAAGGTCAAACAGATTCCCTCTTTCAGAATATTTCCATAGATGGTTCACACCTAGAAAACATCAGGCCAGTCCAATACCCAGGTATAGACCAACCTTATCCCAGGCCTGGCTGACCTCACCCACAGCTTCACCCTAATTCTGGTTCTTGCACAGTTCTCCTAGGGTTGGTTCAAGTTTCATTCAGAGTCTAGCACAAATCAAAACTAAAAGACAAAGAGAAGATGCCACTCACCAGTCCCCACCCGGCACCTGGGCACGTGCCTACCTGGGGCTTGTCGGAAGGAAGGTTGGGATGCACACTTCTGTAGCCCTTGGCAGCAAGCGAAGAGGGCTGGGCATTTCCGTTGGCATCAGCATTGGAAGAAAGTCTCCACTCATCTGAGAGATAGAAAAACAAAAAAGACCCCCTCACTCACAGGAACACACACTCCCTGGTTCCTCTCTGATTTAAGGACCCCTGGTGGAAGGTGGAGGCAGAAAGGATGTGAGAGAAATCATACCTGCTTCAGAATCCTCTGTCTCCAGAACTAGGTGTGGTGCAGAAAGGGTGAAAACAAGAAGTGGGAAAACAGAAATGGTTACATTTGCAGGAAGCCAGCACAGACTGCATAGAAAGGCAAAACTCCAGCACCCTGTGGCCCAACACAAAACACCCTCAGTCACCATGGCCTGATTACCATAGGAACCCGCTCTAAACCATGATGTGCTACAGGCGCTGACCTTTGGAAACACAAGGCTCACATTCATAGCAATGAAGAAACAATTGTTCCGCGACATTCTTATTTTACAGACAGAAAGGCAACAGACCTCTCCACTGTCCAGTCCCGACTCACTAAGGCTCTTTCCCTTCTTCAAGTCTAACGTGGGCTCAGAGTGAGGTGTCCCCGTTGGCAACTGGGGTAATTAACGACCCAGAAGAGAAGGTCGGAGATAAGCACTTTTTCCATAGTGGTTGGTGTTGGGTTGGGGGGAGGACATGCTTTAAGTCCAGAATTATCTGCTGTGATAAGGACTTTTTCCTTCCTGTCTGTTTTTCTTCTTTCCATGAAACAAACCCATACACATTTCAAAATTTAATCACCCTTCTCTCACTTTTATTATACTACTGGTGGCCTTGTTTCCCTTCTGTCAGCTACTACCCTGCTATTGTTGATCCCATCACCTGGTATATCTCAGAGCCCCCAAACTTCTCCCAATCGGCCTCACCCAGCACTATGAAGCGGTGCACCCAGTGATTAGAGTTCTGCTGGAAAGACAGCTGACCTCAATGGAAATCTTACCTCTATAACCTATGGGCTCTGTGACCCTGGGCAAGTTTCAAGTCTCGGTTTCTCCATTTGAAGAATGGAGATGATGGGGGGGCCTGCTTCCTACGTACTGTTCTAAGAATTAAATGCTATAATGCATGAGAAATGCTTAGCACAGTGCTTGGCAGTCCAATGAGTGCTTGCTACTTCTGCATCATCTCTTGTCTCTATTCTCCATCTAGCCCGGGGGTCAGCCAACTTCTTAAAAAGATAATGGTAAATATTTTAGGCTTTGCAGGGTATGTGTTCTCAGTAGCAACTATTCAGCTTTGCTGTTGTAGCACAAAAGCAGCCGTGGACAATACATGAATGAATGAATATGGCAAGGTTCCAATAAACCTTTATTTATGGACACTGAAATTTTAATTTCATGCATTTTTACACGGCATACAATATTCTTTTTTGTATTTTTTTTCTTTCCGCTCTTTAAAAGTCTAAAATCCATTCTTGGCTCATGGGTTGTACAAAAGCAGGTGAGCATCAGATTTGGTCTGTGGATCACAATTTGCCAACCCTGACCTACCAGACCCCTTGACTTCCTCCCTCTCCTCAGCTGCCTGCTCATGCCTGATGCTCTGGAGAGGGAGTGGGGCCACTAATACTGTGACTCTCACAGCCCAGGCCTCCATTTCACTGCGGCGCCCTCAGAGATTAGAGAGGAGCTTTCCCAGACGTCAAGTGGAGACTGACATTTATTGAATACCTTTCTAAGTGCCAGGCATCATTAGTCACTTCTGCCCCTATTTAATATTTAATTTAGTGTACAACAAGCCCATGAGGCAATCACTTTACTTCATGGATGAGGATACAGAGAAACCGACTTGCCCAGGAAATATCAAAGCAGTCAGCTAAGGCCCAGCCCTCTAGTGCAGAGCTGTCACCCATCCATAAGCCACCAAAACCACCCCCACCCCCTGCATTGTGGAGGGGTGAGGTGGGAGGAGCCAAGAGGCATTCAGTGATAGTGCAAAAAAAGGCAGGGGTAAAGGTTTTGAATGATTTGCACCCATGTACAGCGGCGGCATCGAAATCACAAAGTATATGCTAAAACACAGATTAATGGACCAGTTTCTGAATGAACAGAGAGGAAGCTAGAGAATTTGCATTTCTACTGTGTTTCCAGGTTGCCAAGGCTGCTTGTTGACAGCCGACACTTTGAAAACCACTGATATAAGGACTATTCAACAACATCCTTGTGGAAAACTGTATTCCCTACCCCAACCCCGCAAGACAGAATTTCTGTAAATCATTTCAGTTGGATATTCTTTCTGCAGGTTGCCAATTACATTTTGGACACTCCTCATGGACACTTCATAGGTGCATATCTTCTGTTCCCAACTGCATAGTTGGAAAGTTTACAAAACTCAAATTTTACTTATATTATTGCAATGCACTAGCTATGTGGCTAAGAGTGAATCTGCTAGTCAATTTAAACTTTCCTCCTCTCAACAGGTGTTAGTGAAGTGGGAAAGCCCTGGGGTACACAATAATGCAATATAAATATAAATACACATATATATGCAAATTTTAAACAATATGAAATAAATTTAAAAAAAGAACAACTATCACAGAGATAGTTGACATTCTCTGTGGATATCTCTTCTATCCTATTCTCCATTATATAGTCCCAGAAATAATAATTAATACACTGGATCTGATGTTTGCCATACCAGTGGTATTTGAAACTCTTAAATCACATATCAGTAAATAATATATTATTTTGCATGGTTATAATTTCATAATTATGGTATTATAATATGTATACCTATCTATGGAACTTGTTTTCGTCCCACAAAAATTTTTTTTTAATTATTAAAAAAAAATCTAACTAGGATATTGGAGACCATCCCCATCTGTTACTTCTATTATTGTATCCAAATTTCAAGTGGTCTTAAAGTTTTAAAACTTGTAATATTTGTCATATTGAAAAAATAAATAAACTTCCCTCCTCTCATCTGTAAACTATAATCCTTACCCTACATACATATACCCCACAGGCTCGCTGAAGACTCAGTGAAATAGCCGAAACGTGACTACTTCTAACATGCACTGGTGCGTACACTCAGACCCCTGGCCAGGGAGTTTCCTCCTACCTAGTAAGCCCTCACACCAGGCAGCACATTGTGACAGGGGCTCTCCCTCCTCTCCTGCAGGCACTACTTTCACTGCTTTCCTAAGCTGCTGTTTCTACTCCACTTTTGTCATCACACCAAATTGATTAGATTTACACATACAATATTATCTGAGTAAGGGGCTATTCTTTCAGGGATCTGAACTTGGTACACGGACTTGAAGACATAGTATTTTGGCCCCTCTTTGGTTCTCAGTTGTATTGATTCTACTCAGGTGACACTAGCAGACAGATGTAATGGAAAGTCTATCCCTCCAAAACTCTAGGTGATAGAGGGTGCTACCCCCCCC
>PVHY01021219.1:0-24308 GCA_004024945.1 Uropsilus gracilis
GGAAGGAAGGAAGGAAGGAAGGAAGGAAGGAAGGAAGGAAGGAAGGAAGGAAGGAAGGAAGGAAGGAAGGAAGGGGAAATCCTGGTCCCCATAAGTCTAAATTCCTTCAAGCCCTGCCCTGTTTCATTTCCTACCACCTGACTCAGATTTAACCAAAGATGTTAATTTTTCTTTCCCCAGATCAGGACATAGATTCCCAGCTGGGGCAGTAAATTGACACTGCAGTCAATGTTTAGTCTTCCCAAAGGGCACTATTTGTTGGCTAGTGATCTGCAGTGAATTGTTAATAACAAGTCAGCCTCTCCCCCTCCCTATGCCTGACAGATCTCAGTGTTGCCTGTTCTGAGGGACCAGGGACTGATTAGGATCTCCAGGGAAACTAATCAGGTAGGGGGGTTGCTCCTCAAGTTTCGGCATTGGCTGTTGGGTCTCATGCAAGCATTCTCATTTGGTAACTGCCCTCAGATCTGAGACAGTCTAGCAAATATTAGCAGAGGTAGGGATGACTTGTTCACACTGGGTTTCAAGGACCTGGTGGCAATTATTACCAGAAGGGCCATGGAAGATTGGGTGATAAAATTTGCAATAAGGACCAAAGTGGATCTATGTTTTCCAAGTTAAGAAACCTGTATGTTTGTAACCTCAGTGAATCTTTGCAACAGCAAAGAAGATATCAATTAAAGCTGTTCCTTTACCGGAGCCTTCTACAATGCCAGGCACTGCACACACTTGCTTTTACAAAAGCTACCTCCTTTATATCCATGACATCTGTGACATGGCTTCTATTTGAGCTCTTCTATTATAGATGGAGAACAGCAATGTTAAGTTCCTTGCCTAAAGTCACACAGCCAGGAAGTGATAGGTTTGGACCTTGAATTAGTCTTTCTGATGACAAAGGTCATGCATTTGACTACTGTGACAAGCAACATGATTTTTTTGCACATGAAAAATTGGCACATAGTAGAACGAGGACAGGATCTGTGCAAAGATGCAGAGAAACAAGCATAGACTCTGGAGTCCAGTGGAATGGGATGGAAGTCTCAGCTTTGCCACTTAAAAGACACATGGCCCTGAGCAAGTTGTGGATGCTGTCTACTCAAGTGTAAAACAGGATAACAGCACCTGTCCTGCAAGATTGTTGGCTGCAAAACTCAAAGTGCTGTTTTGAGAAAATCAAAAGATTCTCATTCGAGCTATCTTCCAGTTTCCTGGAGCCATAAGTCCCTGAAGTCAATGAACGATTATTGGCTTTGGGTTAAATGTCCATTCATTCAGCAATTAGAGAGCAAAGAGAACAATTATTGTTGTTGGTGATGTTTCAGGTGCAGTGCTAGGTACTTTCACCTACCCATGATAGGTCTGCGAGGCAGGGACTTGTATGCATTGCAGTTTTGAGAAAACTGAGGCAAAGAGATGAGACAGAAAGGCCTTGAGGTCCAGTCCAGGCCAGAACCAGGGCTGCTTGAGACCACCACCTGAGCTAACTCATTCTGCCTATGATTCGCCACCATTATCAATAACTTGCCAGGAAATGTCTTTGCTTGTTTAAAGATCCTGCCCTTCTGTGAAGAAAGAGGACCATGCCCCACTGTACAGGTTTGGCTGAATTTTAGACAGCACAGTTCTGGTAGGTTAAGAACTTAATCATTTGGCCTTCTATTCTTTCATTATTCAGAATAAAATGTGTTCATCATGTGGGTAAGAACTTTCTCCTTCTGTTTGCAAATAATATTATTTATCCTTCTTTGTGCCAAAGGGAATTTACTTAGGAGTTTAAAAGAAAGAAAAAAGGAAAAGAGAGAAAAAGAAAAGCAGAAATTACAGTGAATAGAAGACCTAGGGGACATAATTACAGAAAGACTGCAGGTTCTGCATTAGCTGGAAAATTGCAGCCATTTCATTGTGGGAGTAAAGCTATTTTCTTTTATTTTAAAGTGGATCCTTCACCTTCCAAAGGGCTAATTATGGTTCTGCCCACATGTTGTGCTCATAGGCTCCAATTTCATCTTTTCATTAACCACAATGGCAAATAACAAAATTGTGCCCGCACTTTGGAAGGATCTTCGTGACAGCCCCTGTCACAGGAAGGAGAGACACAGCCATCACTCATCTGTGACTCAGGCCATGTTTTCCATAATTGAGCCTTCCAAGGGCTTTGTCAGAGGTGCCTCCTCCAGTTTGACCAGAAGAAATTCCTAAAACAAAGCTTATGGGCAGCAGCTGGGAGGAGGCCTAGAAGGGAGCAGGGGGCTGGCGACACAATGACTGTGAAGATGAATTGCCCTAAAACAATGTTTATGGAGTGTTTTCAATGAAATGGGAGAATGTTTGAAATATAATGCTTAGGATAAAAGGCAGGATAGACAATATGAGATTAGTAGGACTGCAACTCTCAAAAATGCATATCTCAATATATAGCTGTCAAAATGTTTGACATTAATTGACATTTAATGCAGCTTAACTACTAGACTTTTTAATATTCAATTATAATTCAAGCCTTAACTTCACAGATATCAGGAACCCAAGGTCTCCTTGAGGTTTCAAGCATCCTCCAAGAAAAGGGGTTGTTTTTTTCCCCAGAGGTGTCCCTGAACTCTTCTTCCAAACTCTCCTTGTGACTCAGTTCTCCATCCCTTCAGAGGTCTCAGTACGATTCCACAACACCTGCTCCTCTTCCCAAACCCAACTCTTAGGACCCTTCTCTGCAGTCCCAAAGATAGTAAACACATCAGGCTATTAGTTATGAAATGGACTTTTATTCTAAGAATTTGAGAACAGTTAAGGACAGAGAGACACTACTGCAGAGGGCAGGGAAATACCAGGCTTCCGTCTCTGAGGTTTGCCGGACATGCTGGGTGCCCAACAAAAGCAGCCTGATTTCTTGTCACTGAGAGGACAGAGGTTAATGCTGGTGCCACTGATTTTCAAACCCTGCTTGTCTGAGTATGTGTGCCTGTGCCTCTCTGCTTCCACTTGCTGTCCCTCCTTGTATCTTTCTGTCACCCCTGATCTCCATTTCTCTCTCTCTCTCCTCCTGGCCCCCCAATGACAGGAAACCTCTTCTGTGATGAAGAGGTGGCTTGATTTATACACAGAGAATTCAGAAAACTTCAATTTCAAAATTTCCCATGCAGAGATAATAAACCCCTTAAGGTGTCTTCCCAAACAAATATCTTCCTTGTCCTTCTACCCGAGTGCAGAAACAGCTGTAGCTTTAAAAATAGCAAGCCTTCATCTTTCGAAGGAAATAAGCCAAAATTTTCACACTCACTGTCTTTGGATGACAAGAAATGTTTCTATGTTATTTATTTATTTCTAGATTTCTGAATTTTCCAACTTGTCCAAGGCAAGCATAAACTACTTTCTCATAATAAATTCTCCAATGTATTGTGTACCTGCTAGATATCTGAGTTAATCTTCACCATAGTCTTAATAGATAGGTTTTTAATATGTCCATTTAAGGGTTCATAAAGGTCAGGTAATTTCCTCAGGGTCACACACAAGAAGAGCTGGAAATTAAACCAAACCTTAGCCCCTCAGCCACTACGTTATGCTGCCAATAGAGACCCAATCTCCACTCTCCCTGCAGGTGCCAGGCTTCTCCACACCTGAAGCCTCACTGTATCACCTGAGGTGCCTCACTGGCTCCTCACTATAACTGCAAGTGCTCTGTACCATATGCTTCACACTGCCAGCTTTTACTCTGCCGTCGATATCAGGCCTGTCACCTGCTGAGGACCTACATCCTGAAACTGTTGAACTTGGAAGTGGCATGTGACTTGCTCGGTTTAATAAATAATGGATGGAAAGAACATGTTCCTCCTGAACAAAAGTAATAAGGGGAACATGGGATTCTCCATATCTTACTCCCTTCTGCCACAGGGCAATGTTCCCAAGAAGGGTATAGACCTGGAGAAATTGACCTGTAATGGAAACAAAGAAATGTTTGTTTCCAACATTTCCAAAGAAATGTTTGTCTGTGCAAGAAATAGATCTTTGTTTTTGTAAACCACTGTGATGGGGGGTTTGGGGGTGCAGTGCTGTTACCACAGCATAAATTAGCTTAACTGACTCACTGTACACCTAACTTCAAGTGCACTGGGAGTTACCAATATGTTTCAAAACCCCTCTCTTTGGAAGGAAAGAAAGCAAGCAAGTCTTGACCAAAGCATGAATGTGAAAGTCTACTTATCCTTTCTGAAAATGACCTCCTCCTCTGGAGTACATTTCGGTGTCACACTCTCTTGATGGGGCAGCTATCAGAATCAGTCCCAATCCCAGGCTCTGGAAACCATTCATGGAGAAGCAGGTCATCTTGAGCTTGACCTACATGGCAGGAGCTCCTCAGTCTGTCCCCTTCTCTCTGAGGGCCACTGAGCTCTGGCCAGCTGGGGCCACCATCAGGATCAGGTGATCTCTGGACAAAGTGAGGCAAAAAAGATGGATGAGAGGCAGCTTCCTAGGTCATGAGTCAATGACCACCACTAGTCTGAGCTCCAGGGAGCCACACTCCCAGCGCTCATAGTCCATGCTCTCTCTGTGTCTGTAACACAGCTGCCTATGAGAGAAGAATGGGGTTTAACCAAATAGCCAGAGGCTCAGAGTAAAAAGAATAGCTGTCATCACTGAGGAATAGTCAGGAGGGAAAGCAGACACTGCTGCTGCCACAGGATGAAGCGGTAAAGTGATTTTTCAGAGTCCCGGGGGCTGTGGACACAATCATCTCATCCCTAAGTGACTCCAGTGCTAGTTCTGGTGTGAAGTGTCTTTATTCAATTTCTTCTTTCCTCAGGTTTATCTTTCTTGCGTTCTTTCTTTCCTTCACTCATTCACTAACATCATTCTTTCACTCATTCACTAACGCATTCCTTCCTTCCCTCATTCAGCTAGTGAGAGAGCTATCTGAGCATGCCACTCTTCCAGATACTAGAAGCCTGGGCAGCACCCAGAAGAGGTATGACAAGGAGACAGGGGAGGGACAGAATCAAGATTCACAGCTACCATGAAAACTTAATAAGAATCTTTAGATCTAGATATTATATAAGGGCCTGAGATATAGACAAACCTTCTCCCTTACTACAGATTCAACTGCAACCACTGTATCACTGCCAGAATATCTGGCACAAAATCACATGCCATGTGAGGTCATATGCCCTTGCATGAGCTCCTGTAGGCAAATATTGGTTGGTAGAAGGTATAGCAGACATGGAGATGCTCTCAGATTTACCTTCAGAAAAGGCTGGCTGCCCAAGTGAAGGAATATGGTTTCCTCATAGCCTCCCACTATTAGTTTCTTCAGGATAGACCCTCATTTTCAAATCACACTTTTCATCACAAACGTTCAAAGCAATGACTAAGTAGAGTGGGGTGTGAGACCTGGCCATATCTACCCAACACAGGTCTCACCCTGTGGGTGATATGAGCACTGGAGCTCCATGAGCTGACAAAGTCATTTGAGTCTGCATCATGATCTACCAGTTGCCCCAGGCCTGTCCTGCTTCAACCCTTCTCCTTACTCCCATGTGCATCTCTTGCTCCTTCTTTAACTCCATGTCAGCATTTGCTTTATGGAAAGAGAAAAGGCAGAAGGACAGGAGAAAGAGTAGGAAGGAAAGAAAGAACAGATTCCTCTCACCTCTGGAGTCCTAAGAAGAATATTTTCCAGCTTCTTCTCAGAAGTCAGATCAAAGTTTATAGCTGGTTTTTCTGTAAGGAGTCATGTTATCCTTTTCTAGAACTCTTACTAGAGGTGGGAAGACACCACTTAGAATACACTAAGTTAAGGGAAATGTCAGGACATAGCCCTCTGCCCAACATATCAGCTGGATCTGGACAGACCATTGTCATTGTGAGCATTAGCACTGACTATGAAAGAGCCATCGAGACACTACTGCTCAGAACCATGCTGAGGAAGCAAAGGAGACAGTAATATGGTGTAAGTACAAGGATAGAGATGATGGAGGGCTGAATAAATGAGGAGGTAGTATATGATAGGACCGCCTTGAAATGGCATCTCCCAGGAAACACAGTGGTAAACCAGGACAACGACCTGCTTTGCACACATGTATGGATAGAGATCTGTACGTACCAAAGTACCTTTCAGGCCTCTTTAGATACCAAGAAGAGAAACTCTCTCTGGCCAATGTGAAAGAGAAGAGTTGCAGGGAGTTCAACAACAAACTGAAGAAGCAGGATGGGGGCAGACAAAAACTTGGATCTTGTGTGGCAGGAGGTCGCCAGAAATTCGTCCAGACTATGGATGAATGTGGCCATTTTCAGTGTCTTAGTTTCTCTGCTTGCGTTTGGTGTCTGGAGAGACGTGCAGTGACCTCCTGTTAGCTAAGTTATGGTCTAGTGTTTTGACTAATAGGCCCAGTAAGATCACATGCATACTCCAGGATGTAAGAAGAGAACCAGAAGAATGTGAGGCCATGGTAGATATTTTTACGAAGGCAGTGGCCACCATTACTGAGGTAGCACAGAGGCCCAGTGGAATGAAGATTTACCCAGACAAATGCAATCTACAGAAGAGTTTCAGTGTAGAGGTCATAACAGAAGCTAGACTCTCTAGGTTGAAGAACAAATTGGAGCAGAGATGTGGACAGACCATTGATTTGAGGAATATGGAGAAGAGAAGGCAAGAGATTAATTGTTGGATAGGTCAGTGGGTAAAGGAAAGGTTTTTTCTGGAAGAGGAGAGGCTTAAGCCTCTTAGCAAGCCAAGAGGAAAGGGCAGAGAAAAGGTAATGGTGAAAAAGCCAAAGAGAATGTTCATCATAGATTCCAGGGGCAGGAGGATTGAGCAAGGGTTTAGGCAGAAAGGCTGACTTTTGAACTCCATCTTTGCCATTGTCGCCTATTCCTTGCTGCTCCTCATGTGTTATACATCATCTGTTTGCTTTTAAGAGTGTTATTTTAATCCCAACTCAGCTATAAGCTCCTTGCAGGTGGGAATCTTGTTTTTGTCAGGAGAAAAAGAATGGCACTGCATAATGAATTAAGACACCAGCGTTCTGAGACCAATTTCTATTATCAGAGTGTTAATCTGTTTATTACACTAGCCTTGCTGTTACTGATACCCAACTACAGTGGCCTGGCCAAATAGGTTTTTAATTTTCTTATAAAATAGAAAGTCTGCAGTCGAATAGTTTAGAGCTGGCACAGCAGCTCTTCAGTGTGTGTAACACATCAGACTCCTGTTACCCATTTAGCCACCTTTACTAAGCAACTCTGGAGCATATGCTCATCACCTCATAGACATAAAATGGCTGTCTGGTCTCCAGACTCATATCCACACTCCAGGAACTGAAAAAGCAAGGAAAAGAGGAATGGGGGTTCTGTGTTTGGAAAGCAAAGCCTTCCTAGTAATTTCAGGCAAACTCTTGTTTGTTTGTCATGGACACTTCATGGCCACTTCTCATGGCATGGGCATCAGCCACACTACATTAAGTCAGGGTTTCACTGACTCCTGGCTTCCCTGCATGCCTGCATCCCTGCCTCGGTTGTAGAAGTATCACTAGGGGGGTTCTTTGTGGAACTTATCTCTATCCATTGTGAGAGTTTTATTGGAAAAGTACATTCATGTGCTTTCTGCTCAACACGGCAAATTTTGCCAACACCTTTCCCAGGACAGTCCAGGCCCACAGAGGGCTTCTCTCAGGACATTGGCTCTTGAATGCATGAACTTGGGGTGGAAGAAATGGTTAGAATTTACTCTGCTGGAATTTACTCCTCTGCAATGATATCTTGACTGCACCATGTCTGCTAAGAGATAATTCCAAGGGTTTTGACTTTCAAGCTGTTCAGACTGCTTTCCTCTGTTGTTTTTTCAGTGTGAATATCCAATCTTACTGTTAGTTTTGAAGACCCAACCCTACCAGTAAACTTCCTTTTACTCAGTAGAGACTGTTGTTTGTATCAAAAAATCAAAAAGTAATACTAGATACTCCAACTTTCTCTCTGACTAGCTGCATTCATGTGATCTTGAGAAAAGAATTTGACCTCTTCGATACACTCTCCTTATCAAAAGATAATAATGGATTGTTCCCAAAATGCTGTCCGTTGTGAACAATGTACTCTAACTTTGACCTGTCTCAGATCGTCTTTGTATCAAATCGACCCAGGTGGACATCAATGTCAGGATTAGGTTTTTAGCTACATGGGTAGAATATAAAAGTCCCATTGGGAAAGATGATTTACAGCATTGGGGTGCTACTGCTGGAGTGGAATATTTCTTAGATAATTAAGCCTGAGTAGATGGCAAACAAAATTCCCTCCGCTGCGAGTGTCATCAAAGGGTACTGTTTCCATTAGAGGAAGTCACTTATGAATTCTCTGTTTTGATTTTAAGACTTCTTAGTTGTCCATAGTACACCTTGTTTGTGGGGAGTCTTTGCTTCTGATTTTAAAGTGTCTTCTGCAGCAGATATAAGTGTCTGCCTTACAGAACCTCAGAATACAGGGCAGTGGCCTCTGTAGATTTCTAGACCATACCTTCAAGGAAAAATTATTTTGTTAGAACAGCAAAGTGGCCCCAGTTTGGCCTTGTGTTCTAGCAAAAGCTCATTGCTTGGCTGCATTTAATAATCCATGAAACATTTCTATTAACTTTATGGTATGAATTGTGCAGCTACAGAGTGGGTAAAAAGAAAAAGTGAGAACAAAGAATAAAAAAGATGCAGAAAATTAAAATAAGTGATATCTTAAATATTTGATCAAGGCCTATTTTCAGGTAAGCAGTTACTATCTTGGACCCTCTAATGCCAACAGAAGTCACAGAACACCATTCTGAATTATTTAAATGACTAAGGGAAATTCTTTTCTTCTTACTACTTTTGAATGCATATGTAGCCTTTCAAGCTAACCTTTGCTTAAATATTTAACACAGACCTTGGGTCACATATAAAGTTGCAAAATTTCTTAGTCTAAAACTCACCTGTAATTATGAATCAGATTTTAGAGTACATCTGAACCACTCCTTTCATTTTGCTTTTTTTCTCTTTGTTCCAACAATTCTTTTGAGATGCATATTTACTGTTTTGTTTATATTTTTCTTTGTTCAATTCATTCATTCATTTACTCATTTGTTCAATAAATTCTTATTGAATCCCTACTAAGTGCCAGGTACTGTTCTAAGAGCGGGGATATAGCAGGGAAAAAAAGAGATTAAGATTTAGCCCATTTAGAACGTGAGTGGGAGAGACAAATAATAAATAGAAATGTTCCAATGACAGATTATAAGTGGGATGAATACAGTGGTAGGGAGTGTTTGTTTACTGGGAGGAGTGTCTCAGAGACAACTGATGAATTAGGCAGCTACCTCAAGAGACTGAGAGGAGCAATGCAGTGACTTGGGAGCAGAACAAAGCCCGTGTGCTTAAGAGAAGCAGGAAGGCCACGGAGACTGCAGGGGAGAAGGGCCTGTGGTCATTGTTAGGTGACAACATGTGTGTTCACCAGACCAGTGTGTTCAGACAGACCCTGTGAGTTCACCACCTTGGAGTTCACCAGCAAGGACTAGTGCTGAGTGTCACTGAGGGCTTCTGAACAGAGGTGGGTTGGGAGTGATTCCTGATTTTAAAAGGATCACTTTATAACATGGGTGAACCCAAAGGGAATCCTACTAGCAGAAATAAGTCAGAAAGAAAAGGACAAAAACCATATGGTCTCACCAATAGATGGGATATAGGAATGACAAACAAAAGGACAAGAAATAGAATAAACTGACAACAAAACTGGAGCAAGCAGATAGGAGAAAAAAGGGGGTTGGGAAGAGGGAGAAATCAGGGAAGGGATGAAGACAAGAAGATCTAGACCAGGGTTCACGGGTCAAATGGTGGCGGGGAGACACTGGGAAATGTAAAAATGTAATATAATTATATATGTACATATAAGCATAAATAGGTAAACAACAAAATGATGAATAAAAATATATTAAATAAATGACCAAATAAATAAATAAATGGATCACTTTAGCCCTGTAAGCATGGCCATGTATACAGGTTGACATAAGTCAACTTCTAGGGAAACCTGCTTCAAGGGCCATGTAAGAGATTGAGCTTGGCACTATCTTTCCATTGCTTGTAAAAAAACACCCACCTTCTAAAGTACATAGATTGATTGAAAACTTTGGCCTATTCGGTCATTTTAAAAGTTTAATAACTTTTAAACTTTTAATTAAATTTTGCATTTTATTTTCACTCAGTCAAAGCTAGCCCTTTCTCAGTGAGAGTTCAGAAGCCAAGCTCAGAGGTTCATCTAAAGACAGAGATTGAGCCAGTTCCATCACCATCTGGTTAACAGCCAGATTGTGGACACAGCTCTGGCCTGAGATGGTGACTGTCTGCTGTCTGGACATGATTATGGTTCAATGTGCCACTAGAACACCACTACAGAACAAAAAGAAGCTACAGAATAGTGTATGGCTTTGTCTCACTTGGTAATCACATCTTTATGCCTATTTTGAAATATGTAAAATATTCAAAACTAGCTAATCTCAGTTCCAGTTTTCTCTCTTTAGAGACCTCCCTCCTGCAAATTTTCCTTGGGTAATTCTCAGGTATGTTCCTCATCCTATTTTACAGAGCTCATCCATGGAATTAAGCGATTGCTGATTTAACAATGTGTCAACCTAAATAAAAAGATAAACTGAGGTGAGTTCAAATCACCAGAAATTGAATTTATGTGGGAATCGCAAAGGAATGGCGACTCAGAAACCACAAACTATTGCAAGATATGGGTGTGTGCGCTGTGTCTGGGTGGGCTGTGTTCCTGGGCAAGGAGTGCCAGAGTGCAAGCAGTACTTATCTTGGTTTGAGGTTTGGGACATATTCTTGGCTGATGGTCATTGGTCAGGACATAAGTTCTTGTCTTCTGCAAAGATGGTGTTTAGGACATCACCCTTTCTCAGTTCTTAAGTTCTCTTCGTTGATGGGTGCATGCATGAGATTCTCCACTTCACATCTTCTGTTCCCTTTTAGACTGGAATTCTGTCACGAATACATCCTTTATAGATCTGCCTTCCCTACTATTGTTCCTCCGGAACGAATTTCTCAACATTGCCTGTCCCCTACTTAAGTTATATAATGCAGGGCTATTACCCCTCCACTAGTAAACACTATTTTTGGAAGAAGCCAGACTTCTTCCAAAATGTAGCCCTTGTCTTTACTACCCCAGGTGAAGAGGCTTCCTTATCACAAGAAACCATCCCTGCTCCTGTTCTGGGTCAGTCTCTCTGTCCCTATGTCAGGACACTGACTCAGAATGGGTTTTAAAATTTGGGTTTAAATTTAAAATTTGGGTTTTAATTCAACCTGCAGTATCAGCATGTAACTCACAGATTTTTAGAAGTTCCTAGTCTTTCTTGGGAGCCTCCCATTCTGCTGGGAGACAGACTAAATTATCAGGAAGAGAACATCCAAAGATAATTCTCCTTGAAATTGTTTCATTAATCTCATAGTGGGAAAGATCTTTCTAAGTATGATACAAAATCTAAAAGTAATGAAAAGAAAAGATTGACCAATATTTTTGAATTGTTAAAAACACGAAAGTTTTAAACAATAAAAAAGCACCCAAAAGATAATTCTTTTGAACACATGACTATTATGCCAACTAAACTTACAGAAGACAAGAAATGTTACCTCCAATTTCAGAGAAGGAAACAAGCTTGGTAAAGTGGCTTTGACGAGGTCACCTTGTAGAGCTACACGTCACACCCTAAGTCCTTGGTCTTCTTCAGTAGCTGGGCAGGGGAAGCAGGAGAAAGCACAGGAGAAGGGAAGCTGAGGGAATGAAGAGGGGAATGGCTGAACTCTCTGAGGGGAGAAGGGATGGCAGAGAAAATGGATCAGTTCCTTCACCTGGGCTTTATTGGAGCTAATTGCCCCTGTGCTAATACAACAGGGACAATGACTCACCTTCCTAAAAGTGGGGACAGTAAAGCCACCCGGCCAACCTCATGGACATACTGTGAGGATCTGGTGAGGGTGCAGAGGTGGTTGAGGTGCAGAAGTGGCTGTATGAAGCACCCTCTATACTAAGGCAAGAACTAGAAGTTGGGAATAAGGTACATCATCTTTGATATCTCTATTTTATACATCCCAGTTCACTCAGGAAATCCTGTTAGCAGTAACTGAAGAATCTTGACCTTCATGGTACCCTATTGCATGGACCCTGGGGAGGCCTCTGGGTAGAGAGAGGAAGCCAGGCACCACAGGGAAGCAAATCCAGAGAGTAAATTACCTGAGAAGATCTGGGGAAGGAGGGGTGGGGGGTGGGGGTGGGGGATAGACCTGTATCTCCAAGGATTTTGTTACAATTCCTTTTCTCATTCCAAATAAATGTTCACTTGCAAACCTTGATTCTTCAGGGCCTTCTGAAACAGTCCTCCCTGCCCACTTCCTGTGCAATTGTATAAGCTTCAGGTCCCAGAAGGATCTTCATGCACTCCTGGTTGAGGTCTCAGAGCTCACCAGAGCAGGATTTGAGAATAGAGGTATAAATTTGTCAGGAGAAAGGAGACAGGGGCTCAGTGAGACAGTAAATCCTCATCTAACATGGCAGAAAGTCAATAGATAAATCAAGAAATCGCTATGTAAGCTTATTTTCTTAGTGACAAGGAGTGACCACAAGAAGAACTAACCTGAGAAACTGATATAAGGGGCTATGTGTGGGAAGCAAGTGAGAGGAAACTGTCACTTTCATAAGAAAGAACACCTAGATAGTTTTATTTCACAAAAATGCATCCATGCTTCACTTGCATGCATGTCTTAATTCAGTCTTAAGGAAACTGGGGGTGGGAGGGGCACAAAAGACTAAGATGATGGTTCACCGGTGATAAGGTGGTGAAAGAACCCTGGGGTAGATAAAGATGTAAAATAAAATAACTAATGTAATAAATTAAAAAGATATTTTTAAAAAGTAGAATCCTAAAAACTAGGATATTTATAAGGCAACAAATAACTATATGAACAAATAAAAAACTAGAGGAGGAAATTAAAGGTAAACGTGCGCAAGCATAACGCAAAAACGCCAGAGAATTTTAACGCCAGGACAGAACAGGAGGGAGGGGTGGAGCTAGTGGGCGTGGCTTAGGTCGAAGGGGCGAGATGCGGAAACCTGTCTCCGTAGGTCCCGCCCAGTGAGGAGGCGGGGACAGTTCCCCGTGACTCCGCCCACTGAGGGGAGCAGGGCAAGGGAGAGAAGGGAGGGAGTCCCTCTGCGCGGGGGCGGGGCTGCTCGCCGGGGCTGTCCCGCCGCCCTTGACCTAACGACCGGGCCCCCAGTCCCCGTTGGGTCCCCGGGTTCAGGGCCGCGCGCAGGCCGAGAACCCAGTTCTGCGCAGCCTAGCTCCGAGTCTCCGGCAGCCCCCCGAGTCTCGTCGAGTGCCCACCTTGCGGAGCCTAGCGACTTGCAGGTAAGCGCAGCCTGTCCAGTCCTGTGTGACCTCCTTTGCCCTCGCTGGCACCGGCCGAGACTTGAATCCGGGTCTTGCGCCGAGGCGACAGGTGGCAGCGTGGTGCGCAGCCTGGGAGTCCTTCCTGGGTCAGATGCACCCAGCGCGCCTCCCCTAGATCGCCGCGGGCCACTTATTGCAGCCCCAGAGGTGTCAACCCCAACGTCAGTGCTCTTGTGGCTCTGACTCCAGGCGGAAAGATGCGTGTTCGGTCCCCACCTTCAGCTCTCAGCTCTCGTGCTTTCAGTAAATATAAATAATAAGTTTCCAACAAATAACTTAATCGTGTGCCAGAGTAGCCGCTAAGTGATAGAGACACAGTGCTGGGAAACGAATGTGGTGCTCGCCACTACCCTCCCCCAACCCCCAACCTCCCGGTGAAGGGAGAGCCCACAGCGGGTGAAACGGAAGAGTCGTTTGAGAATTTAACCGGTGGTCCCCATCTGCAAAGGTGGCTGGAACTAACTCCAGCATGAATACAAACGTTCCATTGTGGACAACAGAACATACATTTCGAGAATGTGGAAGAAAAGAAAGGTCTGTAGGACAGGCCTACAGAAAGCTGGAGGAAAGCAAGTTCCTTGACTCTAAAATGGGCCCCTTTTTGCCTAGTGATGATTGAACTGTTGAATGTAAATCCTCAATGGGGTTAAAGGTGTGCAGTGAGTGAAATAAAGGTGAAGACATTTCTGGAGGGACCCTGCTGATTCAGGACAAACAGTGCCTTCCTGCCTGGGAACAGACTCACTTCACCTCTCTCTGTGCCCCTTTCCTCATCTGAGTGGAATCTGTCAAACCTTCTGTTCTCTAAAATGATGACTGTTTTGACCATTCACTCTTGAATTCGTTAAACACTGCCCATTTGGCATTGACTTTGAGAGTTCAGAGAGCAATCAGAACTCCCTGAGTTCATGTGAAGTAAACTGACAACTCAGCCCTATGAACTTGATGTTCAGGTAGCTGGGGGTGGCATCTGACCCTTACCTGGCCTTCCTCAGCAAATCCCTCTACCTCCTGCTTGGTACAGAGAGCCTTACCTGTTGCTCCCAGCCCCATGAGCCCCTTTTCTAACTGTCACCTCAGCCCCCAACCCAAGGCTACTCAACTGGGCATCAGTTTCTTCCTCACTCTTATTGGTAACATTACCTTAACACTGTTCAGAATCCTACAACAACCCTGGTGGTCTCTTGCCAAAGAATCCTCAGATCTTGAAACCCCAGAATTTAGGAGAATGCTTTGAGTGCCAGGCAACACTATCAACTGCCTGGTGTGTTTTATTGGCTTGAATTGATTGCAGTTTCTTTGACTGTTAACATCACTGGTGTTGACTTGGGATTTGCTCCATAAAAATAGTTGGAATGCCCAAAAATGGGGGAGAGCAAATTAAGAGTCTGGCATGGTTAGTGAGTAGTGGTTAAGAAAAAATAAAATAGAATGGGAGGAAGGGCGGAAAAAAAATAGGGCAGATATTAACAGATGGTGCTGGAGGGGGAAGCAGGGCATCTTTGTGTAGCTCATGCTCCTCGCAGGCCATGGAAGTTGTCAGCAGCTTCAGAGAGGAGGGAAGTACCAGGTTAGACAGTCACAAGCCTCAGTTCGGATTCTTACCCATTATATCCCAGCTCTGTGACAGACCTGGGCAGGTCAACGTGGTCTGACTGTGCCAGCTTAACATGGTACTGGCATGGTACTATTGTATAGTTGGCCCTAAAGAAATGCTTGGCTCCCTTCCTCTTCCTCTAAGTGAACTAAAATCAAAATAATAATAGTGACTAACTCAGGCTTATTATGGAGATTTAATCAGTTGATATTCTTAGAAAACATAAAGCGGGACCCTGACTCGTGGGAAGTTACATTTGCTGTTGTTTCTTATTCTGGGCAAAAATTGGTGCAACTAGATAAGCAGAGGTTGGGATGTGGGGATGGGTGCGGTGACTCTTGAGTGTCTGTGCAGGGTGATTACTTGCCAGAGTTAGTTTATCTGCTACATTGGTTCTCCTACAAAGCATCAGTGCTGGTGAGGAGAAAAGGTGTTCTCTGCATGATAATGTCCTTTGGGTAGCCATATTGTTGGGCCTGGGGAGCTGGAATGTCCTAGAAGACTTAAGTCACAGAAAATACAAGCTGAAGTCTTGGAGGAAATCTAGGTTGAAAAACTCAAAAACATTTTCTTTGGGTTGTGTCCTAACCCACAGCTGGATATGGGTTCCCTGCAGGGAGCTGTCCCTGCCTGGTGTTGACCCCTGCCCTCTGATGGATGTGGGACTGGCCCAGGACTAGTCTGGGAGCTGTGGAATCCAGTTCTGTAAGCCCTGCACTCAGACAGAGTAGTGAGCCTAGAGTCAGTGAATGAGCATGAACTCCCTTGTGTTAAACATGGGCAAACTGCCCTGTGCTTAAATGTGCTCTTTAAAGAAAAGAGTATGAAGATGGAGAAGAGATAACAAATGTGTTTAAATGCGTGCCAAAGGCCAAGCCTTTTTATGTAGGATGCACCTTAGCGGTGAGCGGTACAGTTTTGGAGTCAGGTGCACCACCTGTGTGACCTCATCTGTGTCACAGAAGCTCTAAACTAAGTTGGCATCTATAGATTGAAATCATCTATATTAAAATTCATGGAACCATTATAAACATTCAGTAATTCTTTTTAAGTATATTAAGTGCTGTCCTTAACACGTGGCATCTAAGTGCTAAGTGAAAAATCACTGCTATTGTATTTATTAATCCTCCCAATGATTTCCACTGGGATGGGGAAACATAAGGCCATAGACACAGATGGAAGGCGTTGATTCTGAACCTAGTCCCATCTGGAAGCAAAGACTCTCTGCAGACACTAACTAGACAGCTTGTGTGAAATGAAGTCAACTTTATGTGCATTTCATTCATTACTTAAAGTACTTGACTATGTGAAGCCTTAAGAGGGGAAAAAAAAAAAACCACAAAATTATAATATATGTGCCTTTCAAGTTCAGGTATTTTATTATCTAGATAAATCTTCCATGCATCTATGTTAAACCACTTTGGGCTGTCGAAGCTCTTAAATAAAGTGGCTTATCCTGACCAGTGTCTGTCTTTGCTCATTTATCATAATTCCCTGGTAAAGACAGACAGATCCCATTTTGCAGGGCAGGGCTTGGGGCAGCAGCTCCTGCCCCACAATTCTAGCTGTGCATTCTGCTTAACTGTGATGCTTAACTGAAATAGCCATGCCATTTCCTTGTGTTGCCTCTCTCATATATACACAGACCTGCCATACCAACCTAGGAACGAGGAATAAAGCAGCATCCTGTGACTAGTGTGGCTTTTGGGGCATCAGCTCCCAGGAAATTCAAGGTTCTCAGTGATGATTTTGTGGGTGAAGGTGCTTCGGTGAGGGGGACATTGTCTCCCTGAATAGGAGCTAGCCTTTCCATCCTGGAGTGCCATCTATGGACTTGGCCCCCTGCTTCTCCATGTCTCTCTGTTGTCCCTGCCTTTGGCCAGAGCTGTCCCTAAAGCTGGTCTCCCTGGAGCGGCTGCAGAGGCACCACCAACTGCAGAAACCTTTCTGAACCCACCCTGCCATGTCATCTCTGGGCATGCTGGCATGCCCTTTGCCAGCTATCTTGGAATTAACTTCTCTTCTGGACTGTGAGCACTTCCACAGTTGTGGGAACCAGGGTTCGTATTACCCAACAGCATGCTTGGCTCATTTCCCTCCCTCCCTCATTTTCGTCCATCTGTAAATTCTTAAGCAGTATCCTGGGGATTAGGATGCTCACCAAAATGATACAATCTCCACCCTTCATGCAGCCTTCAGACAATATGAGGTAGATTATTAATAAAGACAGAATTAAGCACATAAACATGCACAGTGTTAAATTATAAACTGGATAAACTGCCATGAAGGCATGCCATGAGAGCGTGTAAAGATGGGACAGTTAGAGAAATATAATCAGTATCAATATAGATAGAGTAGGCCCATAACTGTTGCTTGGAGTCTTATATTCATTATTTATGTACCTTTGAAAACCATTGGGTGGTATTTTCCTATAAATTTTAATAAACAGTGTTTTATACCGCCAAGGTAGTTTTACTAAGAATGTGTACTTTTAAAAGTAATTGTGCTTTGCAAACGAAATGGGAGAATAATGCTAATACTCAAACTACTTAACCCTTTAGAGTTTATGGAACCCCTTTTGACTGCTGTCTGCTGGAGTGCTCCAGCATCACACATCTTTTATGGAGTAGCAGCAGCAGGTAGTGTAGCTCACCTGTGGGTGGACCTGTTGTGGGAGACTCTGGGGCCCTCTTCCTTTGAAGGACAGGGTGCATTAAGGTCCTGTGTATTCTCTCCTCCTCTGAGTCCCTGAACACCCCAGCTGAGGATCCAGCGTGGGTCTTAGCCTGTCACAGTGGGTAGAGCTTGCTGCCTATCTGCCTGCAGACGCAATAGGCAGTGCTGGCATTAGTCCTAGCCCTACAGGCCACGCAGTCCCAGCACAGCCCTTCATGAGGAGCCGGTGGTCCTCCAGAAGGTCACATGCCTGCCTTCTAACTCATTCATTTCCACTGAGAACATGGAGAAAATCACTCTGAAAGGCTCATTTTAATTAAGACATGATCCAAATAGTCCTAGGAAACTTTCTCTCCCTGACTGAATATTATTAGAGAGTTATTTGATCACTTTGACCAGAGCTGTTGACAAAATACATCTTCAATTCCCATCAGATGTAGACCTTGTTACTAGAGATGAGCTGCCATCTTTCCCGAAGCAACAGAAGGAAATGAGCATCATGGTGCAGAGAGTGAAAAGGCCTCTCACTCTCTTGGTGGTGTGGGTTTGACCACTGTATTCCCAGAGCACAGCATTTGTATGACTATAATCATGTGGCTCTGAGCCATGGAGTAAAGAAGTGGCTCTGGAAATTTCCCTTCCAATGGTTTATAAACAGTGGCAGTATTTATGCCTCTTTAAAGTGCATGTTAAGTGGCAGGTATTTATGAAACAGCTCTGAGAAGTAAATGTGTCCATCAGTCAACATGGAACTTTTTAGAGCTCCTAAGATGGTTTTAAATTAGAGTCAATCTTCCTTTCTGCAGTCTCCCCCTCCCCCTTCCAGCAGTCCCCCTGCCATGTTTGCTCTCATCAAAATCAACTGTTGAGCAGGAAGAAGCCCAGGTAGGAGTCCTGGAGCTGACTGTAGGAGCAGAGTTAACCTGTAAAAGGCAGTGTGGAATTTAGTACCTGACTCTGGTCCTTCCTACCTCAGTGTTGGGTTTGAAAGGGAGGTGAGTGTGGAGCAAGGCTATCCAGGGCCTTCAGCCTGATTGCTCCCTAATGCCAGTCATCACCAGCTCCAGTCAGCCGGTGTGATGATTCAAAGGGTTTGCAAAAAGGGGACTGTCGGTGAAAGGTGATGAAAACAAGTGATGCGAACTAATTGAATTTGAGCTCAGGGAATGGTTCAGAGGAGAGCAGGAACGTCATCCTCAGCCAGGGAATCACACCAGGCCAAGGGAAGAGCAGGCTGGAAAAGGCAAGGAGTTTCTCTGTGAGCAGGTGATCATTAAAGACAGAATGCCTGCTACAGGAATTAGTGTGTAGGTGTCTAACTTTGAAGTCAATGCTGACTTTCAAATGTTCATTTTAAAAATTAGAAAAGGTGTTTATTACATGAGCCCTATACTTAGTATTAACAACGGCTTTGCTTTTTAATTCTTCCATCTGAGCTTTTTTTTTGAGACTAGGTCTCACTATTTTTGCCCATGGAACTGCAGGCTCACGTTGCCTGGGGTACCATGGGCTCAAGCAATCCCCACCTAGCCTCAGCTTCCCAGGTAGCTGGGATTACAGGCGCACACCACCATGCCCAGCTTCGTCTGGGCAACTTTTATGATGCTGCTAGTCATTCTTCTTATAATTTTTTTTGAGAGTGTGTCTGTTGCCCCCTTCTATTTTATGAATAATCAGAGGACTGCAAATGATAAAAGGAAGGCTCTCTGTTTCTGGTGTCACTGAAATGCCACTCACTAACCTTTGCCTTCTTTTGGGATTGTATCTTGAGAAAATAATGTGAAAGATTAAAAGAGCTACTGTATAAATATGCCTCATTATTTTTAATGATGAAAACTTAGACCTGAACATACAGTGTAGGAGGGCACTACAATGACAGACCAGATTGGTGGAATACTATATGGTACTGAAAAAATGTGAGGTACCATGGAAGGCACTGTGTGCTCAGTGGACAGATGTATGGTTAAAGCAGGAAAGCAGTCTGCAAGGAAGTCTCAAAGTGGGGCAGAGTTGCTTTTGAACAGTGAAACTAGGGACCTTTATGTTTTCATGTTTCAAATACTTTATATTGTTCTATTTACTGATACAACTTTTTAATTCCCAAATGATCTTTTTGCAGTTTTTAAGGATACTGCATAAGCAACCTTATCCTGATTTATCTCTTCCAATTAATAATCTCTAAAGCCAGACTGAGCACCATATTTTGCATTGAGGGACACACACTTGGCCCTCTGCCCCATGTTCCTCTGCAGCCTTCCTCTTTCTTGTTCCCCAACTGAAGGGGTTTCAGTTTCAACGTGGGTTAGGGTCTCTGCAGCCTCTCTGTCTCTATCTCTGTCTCTCTCTCTCTGTTCCCCCCCCTCTCTCTCTCTCACACACACACACACACAAACTCACCACTCCCTAGATTTGCAGTTTCTTGAGGCAGCTCCGCATTATCCATGGACACTGAATTTTAGGTTTCTAATGCCAGCTCTCCTTGTTTTGTCTCTGTACCTCTTATCCTCTGCTTCTTGATGCCGGCAGGGACTCAGTACATCACAGTAGTATATTATAAAGCACTAATTCTCAGATGCACTCATTTGACCAAACTTGAGGAAATCATAACACGTGTGTTTATTTGAGACCAAGATTTGAGTTTATGGGATTTGGGGGAGGAGATCCCAGAAAGCAAGAAGTTGGGAAATGAGCCAGGGAAGCATACCCTCAAGAGATCACTAGTGTGGGCCAGTGACCTCCTAACCAACAGGAATCACCACAAGCCTGTGCAGACCAGCCATCGCAGACTCTGCCTCACTTGGAAACATAAAATACACACCTCTGCTGTCCATCATTGGTTGAGCATTGCTCCTAAGAGGAAGTTAATTCTCAGAGACTTCTAGTAACTGTGGCCACCAGGGGAAGCATCAGGGCAAAGGAATGCTTTGATGCTAGTACAGGATCAGTCTCCCCCAAAAGGTTCAGATAGCCTTTTCCCAAGATGTCTGGAGTAGATCTGTTGCAATGCTTGTTATTTTAGTGCGTAGAACTAAGGACAGTCAGTGCCCAGGGAGCCTTGGCAGAAATGGTTACCATTACTGTGAGAATACAGATTACCTAATTTCCGGACTGACTCCAGAAACAGCCTTGTATCAGAAACTTAGGCAGGGCAGGTATCTAGACACACAGTTTTCATCCCCTCCTTGTGATGTGAGGTCCTTTCTTCCTCAGCACCTCAGGCTCCTGTCCTATATCTTCGCTTAAAAGACTGGTATTTCGATCATCAGATGTTAATTTTTTTGGTACCTCCAGACTTGGAAGAACAGAAGGGGTAAGGACATTTTCCCCTAAACCCAGCATTGGCAGTGGAAGTCATGCTGACTTCTCAGGTGGTGAGAGGTGGGAGCTAGGGCACACTGCTGTGAGTCTGCCGCGACATTATTCCCTGAACACCAAATCCACAGCTCTGCCCTCGTTTAGAGATTCATATGGCATTGAAGTCTACACTGACCTCCAAAAGCTTAAGAAGAAACCATGGGAAGAAAATGTTCAATAGAAAAAATATTCCCTTTTCCCCCCCTGTGAATTGGGCTAGACTGCCAATATTTGACGGAAAGGCAGAAGGAAAGTGTGACACAACACTTTAAAAGAGTGTATAATAAGATTGATCTTTATTGTTGTAGTGTTTTCTCCTCTCTCATAGCTTGATTTTTTTCCTGTTATTTCTCAAGTACATAAAGATGATCCTAAAAGAAAAATTCATTGGGAAAAAACATTTAACCTCATTTCTATCAACCCACGATTGTATCCCCACAGTTTAATATTAATGCTGGATTTGCCATACTGACACTAATAGCAGAAGATGGGAGAGAATTTCTGTAGTTATGGCTTTAGGCATTGTGATAAATGTTTTGTAGTCATTGCCTTTATATAGAAACACTCCATCACCAATTAAAGATTTACTGAGCTCTTCATCAGGATATCTATTAACAGTTGAGGTATACAGTTTGGTTGTACTGACATTTCAACTTAATTCATTCTGTAGTTTTGTGGGTTCCAATCCATTTTATGTGCTTGTTTTATTTTTTCTATGTATGGAGGAGTAATGGAAGAAATTTTGGGCATACTGCAGATTCTGCAAACATTTTCCATGTATTTATTAAGTCTATTCAGATGTTTGTCACTGCAAATAAAAGCTTTTCTCTAAAAGATGATTTTGAATTGTCCATGTCACAAGTTCAATAGGGCTTGGTAGCTGAAGTTCATATGCTTTGGGTAATGGATATTTTAGAATCTGTGTAGAAAAGGATTCAAGGCCCCAGTGTTTTAGAAAAATGAGGCCATTTCTCTTGAACAAGTCTGTGGTTCAGCATGTATTCTATAGATACTGAAGTGTGTGAATGGCTTCTGTTCATGTGAGTGCTCTTTTCCTAGTACCAGCAGACATCTGTCATTGATACCTGAACCTTCATCCCCTATAAAGTACTTCCTGCAGCTACCACACCAGTACTAGCTCATGTGATGAAGAAGCTATTGAAATCAAAGGCAGTCTGCCCTGGGATGTGCCCAAGTGGTATTGATAATGAGACAGAAGATTCCAGAATAATTTGCCTGGTTATGTCCCTAAAAGCAAGAGATCGCATATGGTCTGGGAGGCGAGAAACAGCCTTACTGCCTTATTTCTCAAGGCTAAGCCCTGCCAGGTCTGTTTTTAAGGCATATGTTGGTGAACCCTGCGAAATTCCTTTTTCTTCAAATTCTTTGTTCTGCTGTTTTTCCTTTCTTAATTGTCCCCTTCAAGAGCTTATGTAACTTCATTGACATAACCAGAGGTAGGTTCCTATTCTGTGGGCTTAGTGCATATAATTAAAGTTTGTCTTCTTTTGCTAATCTCCATCATGTCAGTTTAATTCTTCTGCCTAGGACCTGGATGGGTAGAGAAAGATTAGTTTCATCTGCATCAAAGCCTGTTCCCTCCCTGTGGACTGATTGGCATGCTTTTGTGCTCATCCTTACCATTGCTGGGAATGGTTAACAAAGGGATCTTTCATAGTCTCCTGACAAAAGAAAGCAACAACAACAACATCAAAAACAAAAAAAGATGAATTTATGAGACAATAGATTTGATGACCTCATGCCTTTTTAGTTACCTCTCTGCCATGCAGATGATACTCAACTTATCAATGTTCGCTTTCCTTCCTTTTAGCTTTCTATCATTTTGGATTGTTTTTCCCCTTTGCTCCTGTTTTTCTTCTAATGTTTCTCAGCAGGGAATTCAAAATTATTTATTTGGTCTCATAAAGTTAGTTGAAACAATTCATATTAATGGGAATACATTGAGATTTTCATGTTTTTCTACCAGTTTGGGAAGGCTGCTTAGCTATAGGTCACCAGCAGCCCCCACACGCTGAATCCTGTGGGGTCTCTCTGTGGGAACCTTCTGGGTGGCGTTGGTACCACTGACCTTCCCACCTTTTAAGCTTCCTTCCTTGAATTTTCCTCCTTCCTGTCTGATAGGTGTTTCTTTGACTTTTCTGCCTGAACCCTTTCCATTGCTGGCATTGGCTCTGCATCTTCCCTTGGCCCTATCTGGTCTCTATACTCTGTCTAGGCCATTTCCTATGCCCCTGGTTTTTACCTGTCACCTCTGCATAGCCACCCTCCCCATCCACATCTCCATACTCCCCCTTCCCAGAGCCCCACTCTTTGTATCCAGCAGCTTTGGATTCAGGTGGCACCTCCTCTGGTTCCCACAGGTATCTAGACTCAGCATGCTTCATTTGTTCTAGACTATTTTTTCTTTCACAGGGCCAACTCAAGACTCAGATCAATTCTTCTACTTCTTGGGAGTCACAAGCAAACTGTTTTCAACTTAGAAAACTTTGATCTTGGAAAATCAAGTATAAGACAAGGGCACAGTCCCAAAGCAACTCAAAGCATAGTGGCACAAAAGGAAACAGTCATTTTGCTATTTTGCTATTATCTCTCCTGCTCTGGGGATTGACTGAACTCAGGAAGGCAGGTCTCACCCTGGACTCTCATTCAGTGGCAGGTGCTGGGGCTGGAGTTGTCCCTGGGCTTCCTCACCCAGGTCTGGTGTGGGAAGTGTGGGCTGCTGGCTAGAATACCTGGGACTTGGTTGCTCCTGGCATGGCAGCCAACTTCTAAGAACAGGTATCCTGAGAGGGCCAGTGGCTGTCTGTGTTACTTTTCACAGCCCATTCCTAGAAGTCTTCTAGTATCACATTTGCCATAGTTACTACCCTGCCCAGTTTCAGAGGGACAGAACGCAGACCCACTTCTCACAGAGGGCATGCAACCTACACATTGTAGCTACATTGGCAGTACATCTGCCACAGTCCACAGGCATGTCTAATAATTCCTTTGAGTATTGCTTCAAATGCCACAGAAGCTCTATATTTTGATTGATTTCTTTATTGAACAGTTAATATTACTGACATGTTTGGAAAGTTAAGGAAAAACAAATACAAATATAAACAATAGAAATGTTCTTTCTCATCCTATATCCCATACCCCTACCTCCCATAAAAAACCACAGTTATATTTCTTTATAATGCTTTCTGTTTATTAACGCAGAGA
>PVHY01021220.1:0-24306 GCA_004024945.1 Uropsilus gracilis
TACAGAGGGGGGAAATGGAGGGAGGAGGAAGGGGGATACCAAGGGGGGGTATGGAGGGAGGAGGAGGGATCAATTAATACACAATTGTGACAAATCAATAAAATGAATTTAAAAAAATAAATAAATACTGACATCTTTGAAAAGATTTAAAAAAAAATTTCCCTCCCCCCAAAATTAGCCCTGTGATATTGGGCAAGTGAATTACCCTCCCTGGTTTTGGTTATCAACTTATTGTATCAATCAGAGATATATGAGAGCTCTATAATGGGATTCATTGCAGAAATTGGTGAGTCTGAATAAATAATTTTCTTTCAGTTTTCAGAAGGTTTTCAGATAGTTCTGGAGAATCCCATGCGACATATTCATTAATAAAAATCACTCTTCATGGAATATTTTTCTTTTGCAGAAGTACTAAGAAGATATATTTTAGGTCTCTTCTCAATGAAGCAAAGGGCATTTTTGTTTCTGCCAACTGAATTCCACAACTTTTTAAAATTAGTTTCCAATGGTATCACAGAACATATCATAATTTTACAGCAGGTCAGATAAGAGAAAGTCTACCAAATGGTCTAAAGATTTGAAATGTCTTAGCTTAAAAAGGAAATTCATTTGATTTTCTATAGTCACAGTATATGAAAAGACAAGAGAATTTTTTTAAAGAAAAAGTTTGTACCAACATTATGGTATATCAGAATGAAAGCCTTCCATTCTGCAAAGATTCAGATGATGAGTAAAGTCTAAATTCATGCATCTGAAATAAGAAAATTAAGGTAGAATTCATGGACATATTCAAAACTTGTAAAGTACTATTTTCTGCATTCCCTCTGTCTATTCCTGGAGGTAATTTGTTTCCATAATGTAACCTGATAGGTGAAGCTGTAACTCATCAGTAACCACTCCCTTCTTTTTTTGGTGACAGGGATGTTGCAATATCTAAGATCCAGAGTACAGTTACAGTGAAGGGACTTACATTAACTATTTTTCACTTTCTTTGGACTTTATTTTTACCTGGAAAAGTTACTTGGACTTAACACTTGCGTGTGATTGTCATCCTTAAGCACAGTTGCAAAGAAGTTCACTGGGGTGGATTTAGAATGATTCTATTTGGAAGACTAAGTGTAAACAGTGTTGAGCATTTAAGAAATGAGGATCGATTCAGGTATTGGCAAAATTTTTGTATGCTTACTTGAGCTAAAGATTCAGATAAAAGTTTCTTGTTATTATCAAACAGTTTGCAGCAGCCCAGAGAGTATGCATATACTCATACCAATTTAGGGATGAACTGTCACTATATGATCAAAACATACAATTGTGTTTATTCAATTCATGTATAAATTTAATTCTTCACAAAATCTTCACTTATAAATAAACACATAAAATTAGTGTGATATGATTCCTTGTTTATCTTGAATTAACTAATTTTAACTAAAGCATTTTCAGGGTGAACAGGTTTATTTTCAAATTTGTTTGGAGAACTATTCATGGAGGCTTAAATTTGGTGCTAACTAGATAATGAATCATTCAATTCCTCATTTTCTTTTTAAATACTTATCTAATGTTTACTTAGTTCAGGGGATGTAAAATGCATTAGTAATGCAAAGATAAAACAGAAATTCCCGACTAGTAGACCAGTTATCTAAACAGTATTAGAGTAGGAGGGGGTGCCAAAGGACAACATTACAGGTGTTATTATTATGACAGTTTTCTTGAAGAAATAATATCTACACTATGAGCTGAATGAATTAATCATGTTATGTGTATGTACATGTGAGCACATGTCCACAGAAAGAGATTGTAAACAAATTCTAGCATTTGTAGACAAAGAGGACATAATATAAGAGGGCTCTGTGGCTAGTAGGAACATGACATATTTCACATGTACTATATTTAGTACTAAAATATAAAGTGTTTCTGGCATGTCTGTTACAAAAAGAAGTGTGTATGTGGGGTGGGGGGTGGGGGGTTGTTGAATAACCAAGAGACTAGAGAACTAGAAGTCTGACAAAGTAAAGTAGGAGGACTCAAAAGATACTTAGATGGTATATTTCAGAATTTTCCAAAGTTTAAGAATTTTATGGTGAAAGAAATGATTAATCAAGAATGGCACTCAAATTTCTATGTGGATAAGTGGATAAGTTATAAGGTAGTGTGTATGTACCTTAAAAAATGAATCTAAGGATAGGTAAGATTTTCTGGTGATTATGTCATAGTAGGACTGAAATTTTGAGTTGGAAATGCCAATAGGCTATACATATAAAGGTCTGTTCAACAATTTAGAATGATCACTGGCTTTTAGAATCCCTCACTAGAGAAAGAAATTTGTGGTTTTCTTAATACTAATATTATTCATTTTTGGGTAAAAGTAGTTCTTTGCAGTCAGGTCTGTCCTATCCACTTTAGAATGTTTAGCAATATTTCTGACCTCTTCTCACTAGATGCCAGTCATGAAACATTGCAAAATTTGATTAAATAGCATAACTTGTGGACCATCATCCATGGACTTATAACTGCAAGACACAACACAGACTCAAGTTGAACAACATGGTTCCTTAACAAAAGGAAAATGAAAAGAGTTCCTAAGGCCTATCTATCCTACCCCAGGTTAGAATCCAGTGTACAGCAAACTAAAAATTGGTCATGCATGATAATACTGTCTGTTTGACAAGACCCAGCAACTGGTGTACCAAGACACAACTAACAGCAGAGTTTGAAGTAATCGCTGGTGGTGCTGCTGAGATAGTACTGCAGCAGCCAGTGGCACATATTCAGACCCCATACCATACAGTAGCAGGGTCAAAGCACTAGAAGGTGGTTCCTTATGTGCTGGATGTAGGAACAGAGGTCAGGTAGCAGTGCTGGAGGATAAAAAGTCATGTATAGCTTGTAGAGGTGACCATAAACAGTTCACTTGCCCTGGTTAGTGTTGGTCAGCAGGATATTATATGGAGGATCAGCACGAGTGCACAGCTTTTATAAAGGTACCTGGAATAGGTTTGTGGTATCAGCCATGCCAGAGGCAGGAATGACTATCAGACAGCAGACATCAGATGTGAAGGTCTTTTTTCTTAATTTTCTAATTTTTTAAAAATTATTTATATATAAATTTCACATCTTTGTGGAATTCAGCCCCCCTCCCAATCATTCCCACCCTGTCTCACCCCCACCAAGTTGTGTACTTCAATTTGGTTGTTGGCTTGTTTTGACTTTTCTTCATGGATTTTTATCTTTCCCATGTCCATATAGTAGTGAAACTATTTGACTTCTGTTTTTTTTTTTTTTCTTTTTGACTTGTTTCTGCTAATATGAATTCTTCTAAGTCCATCCATGTTATCATAAGGTCGTCAAATTTATCATTTTTAATTGATGAGTAATATTCCATTGAATATATGTACCACATCTTTTTCATCTAGTTATCTGTTTTCAGGGATTTTGATTGCTTCCATGTCCTTGCAATTATAAATAGTGCTGTAATAAGCATCCGAGTATAGGTGTTGCTTTGTTCCCAAGAGAGCAATTGCTGGGTCAAATGGTAGTTCCATTTTCATTATTTTGAGGGCCCTCCATACAGCTTTCCATAGAGGTTGGACCAGTTTACATTCCCACCAGCAGTGTAAGAGTGTCCACTTCTCTCCACATCCTTACCAGCACTTGTTGCCTGTTTTATGGATACGGGCCATTCTTACTGGGGTAAGGTGGTATCTCATTGTGGTTTTGATTTGCATTTCCCTTACTGCTAGTGATGTTGAGCAATTTTTCATGTGCCTGTTGGCCATTTGTTTTTCCTCTTTGGAGAAGTATCTTTTTAGTTCTCCCCATTTTATGATATGGTTTCTTGTTTTGCTTTTGTTTAATAGTGTGAGTTCCTTGTGGATCTTTGTTATTAAACCCTTATCACTCTTGTGGAGAGCAAAATTTTTTTCCCATTCAGTTGGGCTTCTTTTAGTTTTATTCTATCATCTCTTTTGTTGTACAGATGCTTTTTAGTTTGATGTAGTCCCATATATTTATATTTTCCTTCAATTTTTGCCATCAGTAGATTTTTCTAGTAGGGGGTTTCTGAATTGTACTTCCTGGAGGGAAGTACAATTTTTTTCTATGTATGTTATGGTTTCCCAAGTTTTTTTTTTCTATGTATGTTATGGTTTCAGGTCTGACATTTAAATCTTTTATCCATTTTAAGTTGGTTTTTGTACAAGGTGTGAGGATGTTGTCTTGGTTCATTTTTTCGCAGGTCTTAGTTCAATTTTCCCAGCACAATTTATTCAAGAGGCATTCTTTGTTCTAATGCAAGCTTTTCCCCCTTGTCAAAGATTAGTTGACTATGTATGTGTGGTTTTATTTCCAAGCACTCAATTCTGTACCATTGGTCTGATTGCCTGTTGTTGTACCAGTACCACACTGTTTTAATTATTATGGCTTTGTAGGTCTTGAGATATCCCAGACTTGAGGTCTGGGATAGTTGGCCTTCCATTATTTCTTTTTGTGGCCAGGAGGCTTTTGATATTTGAGATCTTTTGTTATTCCATAAGAAGTTCTGTAATTGTTTTTCTATCTCATTAAAGAATGTCACTGGAGTTTTCATAGGAATTGCATTGAATCTGTAGAGTGCTTTTAGAAGGATGGCCATTTTGATGATGTTAGTTCTTCCATGAGCAGGGAATGTCTTTCCATTTCCTTTTGTCTTCTTCTTTCTCTTTCAGTAGCTTTTAAAAGTTTTCTTTGTATAGATCTTTCACATGCTTTGTTATATTTATTCCCAGGTAGTTCATTGTTTTTGGTGCAATGGTAAATGGGATGGTTTTTTCAATTTCTTCTTCCTCTTCTTGGTTTTTTGCGTATAGGAAAGCTACTGACATCTGTGTGTAGATTTTGTATCCGGCTACCTTTCTGAACTGGATTATTATTTCAAGTAGTATTTCTGTGGAATTTTTTTGATTATCTATATAGAGAACCATGTCATCTGCATATAATGATAGCTTCAGTTCCTATTTTTCCTATTTGTATCCCTTCTATTTCTTTCTCTTGCCTTATTGCCCTAGCAAAGACTCCAGTACAATGTTAAAAAGTAGTGGGGTGAGTGGGCATCCTTGCCTTGTTCCAGATCTTAATTAGAATGATTTTAGTTTTTCTCCATTTACGATGATGTTTGCCTTCAGCTTGTCATAGATTGCTTTTATTATGTGGAGGTATGATCCCTTAATCTCCATTTTTTCAAGGATTTATCATGAATGGATGCTGGACTTTTTCAATTGCTTTCTCTGCATCTATTGATAGGATTATGTGGTTTTTGTTTTTGTTGATGTTGTGTATTATGTTAATTGATTTCCAGATATTGAACCATCCTTGTGCCCCTGGGATAAATCTTACTTGATCATGGTGAATAATGCTTTTTAATGTATTGTTGGATTCTATTTTCCAAGATTTTGTTTAAAATTTTTGCCTCCGAGTTCACTAGGGAAATTGGTCTATAGTTTTCTTTCCTGGTGCTGTCCTTATTTGATTTGGGTGAGAGTGTGATGTTTGCTTCATAGAATGTATTTGGCAGTTTTCCTTCTTTCTCAATTTTTTGGAAAAGCATTAGTAGTGCAGGTGTTATTTTATCTTTGAATATCTGGTAGAATTCCATCTGGTCCTGGGCTCTTGTTTTTAGGTAGAGTTTTGATGACTGCTTCTATTTTGCTGTTGTACTTGGATAGTTTAAGTTCTCTATATCTTCTTTGATCAATTTTGAGTAGTTGTGTCTTTCTAAAAATCTGTCCATCTCATCCAAGTTGTATGTATTTCCATATAGCTGTTCATAGTAATCTCTTATTATCCTTTGGATTTCTTCTGTGTCTGTTGTAATTTCTCCTCTTTTATTTGTGATCCTGTTTATTTGAGTTTTCTCTCTTCTTTCCTTTGTGAGCTTTGCAAGGGATTTATCGATTTTATTTATTTTTTTCAAAGAAACAGCTTTTGGTTTTGTTGATTTTCTGGATAGCCTTATTGGTTTCTAGGTTATTTCTTCTTTTATTTTTATTATGTCTTCTCTTCTTCTGGGTTTTGGATTTTTTTGTTGCTCTTTTTCTAATTTTTCAATTTGGGAGATAAGATTATTTCTTTGGTTATTTTCTTGCTTTTTAATATGGGCCTGTACTGCTATGAACCATCCTTTTAGATATGCTTTTGCTGCATCCCAGACATTTTGGAATGCTGTGTCTTCTTTGTCATTTGTTTCGAAGTAGGTTTTAATTTTTCTATTACCCATTCTTCATTTAGTAACATGTTGTTAAGACTACAAGTGTTGGATGCTCTTCTTGCTTTCTTTTCATTGTTGATTTCTAGTTGGATGCCTTTATGATCTGAAAAGAATGTTGGTATTATTTTAATCTTTGTGTATTTATTCAAGTTTGCCTCGTGGCCTAATATGTGGTCAATTTTTTAGAATGATCACGTGCATTTGAGAAGAAGGTGTAGTCTTTCCCTTGTGGGTGTAGTAGATATTTAATAGGTCCATTTTTTCTAGATCTTCTTTTAAGGCTTTGGTGTCCTTGTGTAGCTTTTGTTTTTTTGATCTGTCCTTTGTTGAGAGTGGGGTGTTAAAGTCTCCTACTATATGTGTATTTTCATCAATATTTTTTCACTTCTCTTAGTAGCTGTCTTATTAGTGCACAGTTTAGTGTCTTATTAGTGCACAATCTTAGTGCACAGCTGGCTTAGCTGCACCTATTTAGGTGAGTATATGTTGATAATTATTATATCTTTTTGTTGGGTTGACCCTTGAACCATTAGGTAGTGACCTTCTTTATCCTTTGTCACTTTGTTTTATTTTGAATCTGCTTTGTCTGCTATAAGAATGGCTACCCCTGCCTTTTTGGGGGGGACCCATTCACTTGTAAAATTGTTTTTCCTCCTTTTACCTTCAATCTGTGCTTATTTTTTGGGATCAGATGTGCTTTTTGGAGGCAGCAGAATGTTGGGTTCTGTCTTTTAATCCAGTCTGCTACTCTGTGTCCTTGACTGATGTGTTTAGCCCATTGATATTTAGAGTAATTATTGATGTTTGTGGCTCTAACATTGGGTTCCTGGTGGTCATTTGGGATTCTGTTTTAGTTTCTTCTTGTTTTTTTTTTTTTTAAATTGTTTTTTCTTTTTATTTTTCTGTGGATTTTGAACTTAGGCCTTCTTGCAGAAGTTCTTGAGGGTTTGGTGGTAGCTAATTTCTGGAGACCTTGTTTGTCTGAGAAGTTTCTATTTTTCCTTCATAAAGACAGGACAGTTTTGCTGGATAGAGTATTTTGGCTGACACTTTTGCCTTGGAGTGTTTTGAAGATGTGGCCCCATTCTCTCCTTGCTTGGAGGGTCTCTTCTGAGAAATCTGAAGTCAGTTAATGGGTTTTCCTTTGTAAGTTATCTGTTTCCTATCTCTTGTTAATCTCATAATTTTTATCTTTGGCTCTTGAGAGTTTTACTATGATGTGTCTTGCTGTGTTTTTTCTTTCATTAAAGTAGTTTGGTGTCCTTTTTGCTTCCTCTATGTCTATTTTCATTTCTTTCTTCAGATTTGGGAAATTCTCCATTATTTCATTGAAAAGTGTTTCAGATCCTATATCTTTCTCTTCTCATTCTGGGATTCCAATTATGCTTATATTTGTTTTCTTTAGGGTATCTGACAGATACCAGGTTTTTTTCTTCTGTTTTCTTACTTTATTTTTCTCTTTTTCTTTCTTCATCATCTCTACTTCTGTGTCCTCAACTGTGCTAATCTGCTCTTTTATTTCTTCTAATCTGCTTTCCTGTCTTTTCCCTGTATTTTTGAGGTCTTTTATTGCTCCTTTTAGAAACAGTATCTTGGTCAGCTTCTTATTTAGGGTTTCAATCTCATTCTTCTGTTCATAAATGATATTGCTTATTTTGCTGCATTGTTTTTTTTATATTTTTCTACTCTCATAGCTCTTTTAAAATTTCTGACCTCTTGCTTTCACTTTTTTCCCCATCTTCCCTTACCTCTTTTAATGCTTTTAACAAATAGATTCTGAATTCATTGTCTCACATAGATAGCATTTCTTCCATGTCCTCCATGTTGGTTTCCACAGGTTGTTTATCCTTGGTGATGAGTTACTCTTCTTAGGGCTTCCTTGAGTATTTGTGTTTTTCCTCTTTCCTGTGTTTTCCCTTCAGACTTGCTCTATCTATTGATTCACTGCTATTTTAGAATTAGATGGTATTGTGAGGCTGATCAAATTGTTGTTATTTTTTTCCTCTGTGCCTTTGCCACTATGATGGATATATCTTGTTTCCAATGGCTATTTTGGAGGACAAGTTCTTTTTCATTCAATGGATGTGGTGTATATATGTGGTTTCTATAGTATTGTCTATCTTCTTTTTTTATTCTTTCTCTTCTTTTAGATTGATGGGTTTTAAATGTCTTTTTTGTGCCCCTGAGCATATGTCTTTATTTAATGATGTGTCTAAGGTTTGTTGTATAACCTTTTTGGTTGGGGTGTCTTGACAGACTTGAGTAGTCAGTGTCCTTGGTTTCCTAGTATGCACGTGGTACTGGCGCTTCCAGGTCTCTGAGCTGTGAGCAGTTTTTCCCACTTGAGTTCCTGGTGTTAAACTGCAGTCTTTGGTAACTTCTGTCCAAACAACGGACCCTCCCTAGCCTGAAGGTGGGTTACCTGGGCAACTGGAGTAAGTCCTGTGCACATATCCAGGTCTCTGAGGTTAGGAATTTTCCCCACTTGACTCCCCCCCCCTCCCTGCATTAAACTGCAGTCTTTCAGATGTGAAGGTCTTGATGAATCTGAATGAGAATTAAAGGTCTGTGTCTCTGAAGCAAAAGTCTTGATAAGTCTTGGAGAACTCATGTGAATCTATCTCTTGAATTGACTTATATCTCTTTCGGGTGCCTGAGACTCAAATTTGATTGGTCTATTTTCAAATTTGGTGCCCTTTCAAGACTTTATAGGCACTGATGTGAGCTCAACTCTCAGCAGAAGCTTGAGGTAGAATTTTCAAAACCAAACCTGTCTCAAATTGAAGCCCTACTAATGTGTGAAAACCTACTGTGCACCAAGGTTAGACATCAAATCCATGCATGCCAATGTCTTGGTTAGTGGAGTTGGGAATGCTCTACACATCTGATACCAGATCTGATACCAGAGACATGATGCTCCCATTATAGTAGCACAACTTCCAAGTTATTTTAATGAAGTACACTATCAAAATTGTCCAATCTTCTCTGGGAATGTGTGAAGCGGATTTGACAAAGCAAAATTGTCCTCAGTTAAGTATCATTGATGTGAATGGTATGGTAATTCATGAATAGAATGAGTGAAAAGTGAAATGAAAAAACCCTCAGGTTAGAGTGCTGAAGGACATGGCTCAATTAGGTACTAAGAGGAGAAAGAAAATACAATAAGCGTACTCAAAGAAGTAAAGGAAGAAAAGGGAAAGCACTTTTCAGTAATAAAGGTAAGATCCCAAAGGTCAAATGTAAGAAACTAATTAAAATGAAGCTTACAAAACAGCCTCTGTTTGGAACAAGAATATCATCAATAACCTCAGGGAAAATAATTTTGGTAGAGGACATACGTTAGAATGGACTAGGATGGAAAATAATTAAATGAATGAATTACATGAGTTGTATTTTTTTATTAGTCAGACATCATAGGCCAAGCAAAAAAAATATGAACCATAAAAACAGGTCTTGGATTGGAGCTTTGAAAGAGGATTCAAATGGAAGCAGATGATATTGACAAAAGTTGCTTGAAGCAGGAGAGCATAGACTTAAACCACGTGGTAGAACAAGTGTATGTAGAAAGAATTGATAGGTACAGAGAAAACACAAATGAGATCTAAAGTCTCCACAAATAGAAGAAATAGGTAAAGAGAGAATTACTAAGGTGGGGGGATTTAAAGTGTATCAGTTGAAAAGTCTTCAGTCAAATTTGCCTCTGGTTTCTTTGTCTCTTAAGTTCAGGGGGTTAAACTAGATAGTCCTACGCATCCATCAAGAAGGACAAGCACATGTCATTTGCAGCAACCTGGATGGAACTAGAAAGACTCATATTAGCAGAAATAAGTCAAAAAGAAAAAGAGAAGTACAGGATGATCTCACTTATATGATGGATATAGGGAAAAACAAGCAAACAAATAAGAAAAAATGAAAACAACCTATGGGACTGAACCATGGAGTGAGAGAGGAGGATGGGGAAGAAGGTGGGGGAGGTGAAGAGCACAAAAGATCAGGATAGTTAACAAATGTTAGTGAAGTGGGAAAGCCCCAGGGTAAAAAAACAAACAAACAAAAAAAAAACACACACACACATTTACCAAATATCGGAAGAGAACAATTGGCCAGACAACCAACAACTGAACATCAATTTAACCAACCAACAAATTGCAGAACAATGGAAGATGGAGTGACTGGAGGGGGGATTTAGAGGGGGGATATGGAGGGGGGAGGAGGAATCAATTAATGCATAATTGTGACAAATCAATAAAATGAATTTTAAAAAACCATCTTAAAGGGAGCCTGCAGCTTCTTTGCTAAGTAATTAACCTGAATGCTTTTGGTGATTTACTTAATATATTTATAACTTTTTTGTAAACAGATAGATATGAAACATAAGAAAAAAATGGTAAGATCTTATTAAAGTCCATTATTTGTGTTGAACACTATTTTTTTTAACTTTGAATTAAAATGTTAATTGGTTTGGGGAAAAAAACTAGATAGAACTGATTTCTCTTTAGATGTTATTGTTTTAGGTCAGTAAGAATCTTGCTGATTCTTATGTAAACAAAAATGACTCTGGAAAATGAAAAATATATCTATAGATAAGTTTCTGCTCATTAAAGCTTATGGATACCAATTTTTGTATTAAATAGGCTTTTCTCATTTGGGGTCATCCTGAATTTGATGCTATAATTTAAAGTGTTTGCTTCAAAACAGATAGATCTGATCAACTTTGACAAATCCTTTAGTCTAGAAAGAGGAATTCTAGATATAAGTGATAATTTGGGGTGGTTCAACAGCTTTACTTTTGAATGAAACATAAGTTCCTATAAAGTAGAAAGATCAAGGAACCTTAGTTTGTGTGGAATTTCTTTCCTATTAGGACAATTTTCTTTTACATAAATTGTTTCTCTCCCACTTATATTTTTTGATTGGTTAACAGTAGTAATGCCTTAATAAAAATTAATAAATTTCTCATACAAAAACAAGAAATTATGAAACATTGTTAGAATGTATGAGGGCATACATAAAAAAAATGGGCAACAACAAATCTGGTGTAGATGTGGAGAGAAAGGAACACTCTTGTACTGCTGGTGGGAACGCAAACTGGTCCAGATACTTTGGAAAGCTGTGTGGAGGATCTTAAAATTATTGAAAATAAAACTACGATTCAATTCAGCAATCCTACTTCTGGTAATCTACCCAAAGGATAGAAAAACACTAATTCAAAAGGACACCTGAACTCCAATGTTTATTGCAACACTATATACTATAGCCAGGATATGGAAACAACCTGAATGCTCCAATACAGATGAATGGACAAGAAAGTTGTGATATATGTACACAATTGAATATTATTCATCAATCAAAAAAGACAAATTTATATTCGCAGTAACATGAATAGAGCTAGGAAGAATCATGTTAGTGAAAATAGGCAAGAATGAAAAAGAGAAAAACTGGATGGTGTCACTTATATGTGGGATATGGGGGGGGAGGACAGAAAACAAAAGGACAAGAAAAATTTAAAACTGTCAGCATAACTGAAGTTTGGAACAAAAGAAGGGGAGGTGGTAAATCAGGGGAAGGATGAGCACAAGAGATTAAGATGGTTTATGGGTGATGACTCTTACCTCTGGCTGAGAATCAGGATTACTTGAGATTAAAAATTAATAAATCTGAACTTCATCCTAGATTTACTTGATCAGCATCTTCAGTGATTCAAATGCATTCTGCTTAAAACAGATTAGTTTGGGCATTTAAAAAGAAAAATATATTATCTCAGGTGTAGGTCTCAGACTTCTTTCTCTCCTTGGTAATTTCACCTTCCATAGTAAATATGCATTTCACTTCAAAAATTCTGAAGTACAAGGATGGGCATGGTGGCTCATGCCTGTAAGTTTCAGCCTATGAAGCGGCCGGGGCTAGGGATTGCGGTTTTAGTCCTGCCTGCAGCCAGTAGCAAGACCTAGTTCCAAAAAAATATATGGGCGTGGTGGTGTGTACCTGTAATCCCAGCTACCAGGGAAACTGAGACTGGGGATTGCTTGAGTCTGTGGCCCCCTGGGCAACGAGAGCCTGTGGTTCCATGGGCAAAAACAGTGAGACCTAGTCTCAAAAAAAAAAAAAAAAATTCTAAAGTAGAGAATGATTCAATCATTAAAGGAATTAAAGCGAGACTGAAGTTCTAGCAAATTTCTCTCTTGCATCAAAAGTATTAAACAATTCATTTACAGTAAGAACACAACCAATTCATGAGTTGGTTATTCCATTGATTCAGTTAACCAAAAATCATTTGTTTGGAACCAGGATAGCCTAAATATACTACACATTACAGGCTGTAAAGGAATAGGTGGTAGCCATCCATTGATGAAATTAATTAGTTCTTGCTCATATGTTCTTCCCCAATGAGTTATATCGAATAAAACTGTAAATCAGAATACCAATTTTTATTTTTAAAGAGGATGAACAAAATGCTAGAGCAGGAACTGTGAGTTTAGCTTGTATGAGATTGTGATCCAAGAGGCTAATGGTGAGGTTTATGGAAAATCTCCCGAAGAATTCATAGTCACAGCAGGTAAGACTCTGGCTTCTTAAATGGTCATTCCTAGCAAGGCATCTTCTTACTTGGGTTATTTGAACTTCCCGTGTTTGGCTGTGCAGAGGCCAGTGCTGATTTCTGGGTGACTTTTTAAGTTACATTTTTATCGAGAACTCTTTTTATTACCTTCCATGTCTTTAACTACATTTTTGTTAAATTGAAAAATTATAATATCTTGTTCTTAGCAAATTTTCCTTTGAGACAAGTAGTTATATCACTTTCATGTTTCACCTCCTTTCTGGAGACAGAAAACTAAAGTAGATTTGATAAATGGTTGACTATATAGAGTTAGTTAAATCAGAGTAGAGTTCGAGTATCTGGGTGGGTTGATCAAAAGGAAGCTGAAAGGACTGGGAATTCACATCACCCAAGCACATGCTGTTTTACATTTTACCTACTGATATTTCCAATAAAATGTGGATACATGTTTACTTATTTAGAAACACTGCAGGAGGAGGGAGTGAGTTAGATTGTTGAAACTAAAGAGAAAGTATCCCAAAACAACAAATTTAATTGATCACCAGAGGACTTGCTAAAACATCAGTTCCTGGCCTCCATTCTTAAATTTTCTGATTCAGTACATCTGGAGTGAGTGCGGAGAATTTGCTTTTTAACTAGTTCTCAGTTGAGGGCCTGATGCTACTGGTGCTACAACTACAGTTTGATAAACATTGCCCCAGAAGTATGATGCTTTGAACTTTCAATCTTGAGATCTGTGGTTCTAATGTCTTTTCACACTTTCCTGACTGAGATCTTTATATCTAACGTGACTTATCTAGAGCTATCCTTAACCTTCTCAACAAAATGTCAGATAGCCATTTGCCAGACATGGTTTATATTTTTAAAACTAGATGCCACTATGTTCTTTTGGAAGATTTCACATAAAAACCTGGATTAGCTGCTTCTTTTAAAAAATCAGAATAACTAGAAATACTGGATTTGCTTGCACATACTCCCTACCGTCACCACATGTCCTTCATGTTTCCCAAATTTTCTAGAACTCAGACATACTCATATTCAAATCTCAAAACCCATAGAAGTATTTTTTGCAGCTAATAACTTTCTTTATTGCCCTTGTTCAAAAGGGCAATTATTTTGAGGAATTATTATGAAAAATGAAGAATAAAGCCATTTCTTCTTGGACTTGTTATAACTATATAATGCTATATCAGTGTTAAATATAAAGATATTGGCAGGAAATTGAGCCTCCTGTAAATTTATATTAAATATATTGTTCTAAATGAAACAATATACTGAGATCCTTACCTGAATTATGACTTAATGCCATAATTCACTCAGGATCTTTAAATGAAATTTCTCTGAATTCTGTTCATCTGCCAATTCTAGCAACTTTATGAATTTCTATAAGAAAAAAACTGTAACATGAAGTCTGCAAAAATGTGTTTAAAATTCTTAGTCTTTGGAGAGTCTAATGCCTTTGACTCTGATATTTTTCTGAATTCTTTGGTATACAAAGTCCTTGCCTCTGGGTCTTTCAAAGAAGGGATTTACACTAAAACTAATATTCCTAGTCCATGTTCATCAGGGTCAGAGGCTGCCTTTTCTACTGAGATCCCTCAGTATTCACAATCATTTCACACTTTAATTGGGATGGTTTTCCCTAAATTGAAAGACAGAAAGTCCCAAAGAACTTGCTTTGTTTAACAAAGGAAGCTTTCTTCCCCAAGCCCCTCTGGCTTTGGTGACTTGGAAAATCTTATTAGCCAGATGAAAAAAAAAAAGAAAGGAAGGAAGGAAGAATTTCACCACCAACTCTGAGACTTGAACAGCAATTTGGAGACTATGAAGTGCAAGAACCCAATTAAGCGGCTCAGCGGCAGAGTCCCTAGTACAGCTTGGCAGAGTGGGGTGCACTCCTACACCTCATCCCACTCTGCTCTGCTGAGCTGCCTGTAAGCTCTCTGTCAAAGTGGCATGAGTCTGAGTGATTCATTTCCCTACCACAAGACACCAGCGGAGGGGAAAGCTAATGCAGGCTGGGAGTAGCCGGATCAGGGAGATATGACTCTGATATCTGAACGGGGATTTGGACAGAGCAGAGGCAGGCTTAAAACAACTTTCTCATAACAAAATAGAATGGCTAAAAGGAGCCGTGAAAGCATTTTCCTTGACCCTTTTGTCCTTCATTTCAAGAGGAACAAATATGTTCTACTTTCTTTGCTTGACCTCTTATCTCAGAAAAAAAAAAATAACCTTTACCCCTAGGAATAGTGCTGACAAATCTTTATAAGTCTGGTTTGGAAAAAAATGAAACCCAGGTGGTGACTGAATCTGCAGAAGAATCTAGGGAATTTCAGGATGTCTTGCTTTTAGGCCCCACCATTAGGATATATACCAGGAATTGTTTGCTGGTTTTAGGCCAAACTTCCCCTCTAAGAACAGATGACTTAGAATATTAACTATTGATCATAATTAAGATTTGTAATAGAAACCTAAGGAGACAGCACAGAAAACGGAGACCAGAGTCAGTTAAAGCCATACGTTTCCCAAGTGATTCCCATATGCTGGTGTTATCTTAAAAATAGCTTATAAGGCATTTTAGACACAAATCATACATGCTTTATTTAAATATAAATTATTCCTACACATGTAAAAATAAGAGTTACAAAAGTTATTTGCAATCAAAGTTCATTGATCATGAAAAGCAAGCTTTTTAATAAAATCAAATATGCATTATATAAATTTAATTATTTTCGTATTATATTTATAATATATTATTCAATAGCTTGTGGATTTGGAAAGATCCTGATTTCTAAAGTTTTTAATCACAATTATCTATTTTATTCTCCTTTATTGTATGTTTTTATAGTCTGTCCTGAATGGATTTATCCAGTAATCTCTATGCTTGTATTCGATCTTCTGCACTGACTGCTTTGTAACTATAGTTAGTCAAATCATCTAAGAGTTAATCTGAATCAAGCTAAGCCATACTTTATGTATGTGTATGTGTAGTGCTGTTATTGATATTTTTCCCCTTCTGAGATATTACAATCTATTTTAGGGAAATGAGAGTAAAACAAGAAAATGTAAATCAAACTTACAGACCAAAACTGTTTATTTATATATTTGAATGTAGTAATTCAGTTCAAAGTTCTTTACTTCTTTCTTGACTCATCTGCTCTCTCTAGATGTTTGTTTGTGACTAGGTGTATCTCCTATATACTATCTCCAATTCTAAATTGTCTTAATAGGTACAAATTTGTATTTTAAATCTCTTTCTGGAAATTAGTTCTGGGTCTCCCCCAAATAGTGCAAACTCAGTGTGACTGGATCTTTCTGTCATTTTCATCTACAAGCAGAGTTCTTTCTCCTATATTTCTTAGAATCCTGAGGGCCTTACCATTGGACTATTGACCAAGTAGAGACTTCAAGCATATTTAAACTCCTGTTCCTGCCCCTTTGAAGCGATCACCAAATACACTTAATTAAATTACTCACCATACCATATATAAATCATCTCTAGTCTTAGCATTCTGTTCTTTAAATTTTGTTGTTCTTTCTGAATTGTATGGCTTTTTGGTAGGAAATTATAAATTTATTAAACTACAGTGTATAAAATTATTTTGCTAATAACTAAGTCCATTCTTTTGTCTTGATGATAGATCATTGTCACAAATAGAATACTGCATGACAAAAATTCCTGGAGGTCTTATATAATTGCCCTGCTAGCCATACAGTAGTATGCTTCATTTTTTTTTTATTGCTTCTCTTTCTTTCCAGCAATTTTTTAAGCAATTTCAATTTTTTAGATTGACTGCACATATATACGTGTGTGTGTATATATATGTATGTATATATATATGTATATCTATATATATATATATAAAATATATTGTTGTCTACCCCAAGGTTCTCCTACCACCTTGCACCGGTGAACCATCATCTCAATCTCTTATGTCCCTCCCTCCTCTGATTGTGTCTCCCCCATTTCTTGTTCTAAGCTTCAGTTCTGCTGAGAGTTTTAAATTTTTCTGGTCTGTTTGTTTTCCCTTTATTTGTTTTTTTTTTTTTTCTTTCTTACTATTTCTGCTAATATGATTCCTTTTAGCTCCATCCATGTTGCTGTGGATGATATGAGTTTGTCTTTTCTGAATGATAAATAACATTCCACTGAGTACATATAGCACAATTTTCTGATGAATTTGTCTGTTTTGGGACGTTTGGATTGTTCCCATATCTGGCTATTGTAAATAATATTGCAATAAACAGTGTCCTTTTCTCAAATTCAAAGGATCACCTAGTACACTTGTTCATCTTCAGTAGTTTAAGGGTCTACCACACAGCTCTTCCTTGGTGAGTTGGACCAGTTTACATTCTCATTAGCAGGGTAAAAGTGTTCCTTTTGCTCCACAACCATGCCAGCATTTGTTGCTGCCCATTTTTTTAATGGGCCATTCTTACTGGTGTGAGATGGTATTTGATTGTGGTTTTGATTTGCATTTCCCTGATTATTAATGATGTTGAGCATTTTTTTTTCATATGCCTATTGGCCATTTGTATTCTTTTGAGAAGTGTCTTTTTTTTTAAATAATTTATTTATATATAAATTTTACATCTCTGTGATCTCTGGGGTTCACCCTCCCTCCCTGACTGTTCCCTCCCTGTTCCACCCTCCCCCAAGGTTGTGTACTTCAGTTTGTTGACTTGTTTTGACTTTTCTTCATGGCTTTTTGTTTATCTTTACCATGTCCCATATAGTAGAAAAACCATTTGGTTTCTGTTTTTTCTTTTTGACTTGTTTCTGCTAATATGAATTCTTCTAAGTCCATCCATGTTATCATAAAATTTTCCAATTTATCATTTTTAATTGATGAGTAATATTCCATTGTGTATCTATACCACATCCTTTTCATCCAGTCATCTGTTTTTGGGCATTTTAGTTGCTTCCATCTCCTTGCAATTATAAATAAAGCTGCAATAAACATCCAAGTACAGGTGTCCCTTTGTACCCACATTGATATCACCTTTGGGTAAATTCCCAGGAGAGCAATTGCTGGGTCAAATGGTAGTTCCATTTTCATTAATTTGAGGGCCCTCCATACAACTTTCCATAGAGGTTGGAGCAGATTACATTCCCACCAGCAGTGTAAGAGTGTCCCCTTCTCTCCACATCCTCATCAGCACTTGTTGTTGCCTGTTTTTTTTGATGTGGGCCATTCTTACTGATGTAAGGTGGTATGAGAAGTATTTTTTTTAGCTCACCCCATTTTTGACTGGGATTTTTGTTAAGTTGTTTGAGTTCTTTGTGGATCTTTGTTTCAGACCCTTATCACTTGTATGAAGGATAAAATTTTTTTCCTATTAGGTTCGGTTTCCTTTTGTCTTGGATATTGTCTCTTTTGCTGTACAGAAGCTTTAAAATTTGATGTAGTCCCAGCTATTTATGTTTTCCTTCTTTTTTAAAACATATGTAGATGAGTTCTGAAAGAGGTTTCTGAAATGTAAGTCTTGGAGTGTTTTGCTCATATTTTCTTGCATGTATTTTATGGTTTCAGGTCTTATATTCAAGTCTTTTATCTATTTTGAGTTGGTATTTATACATTGTATGAGGGAGTAGTCTAGAATCTTTTTTTTTTTTGCATGTAGCAGTCCAGTTTTCTCAGAACCATTTACTGAAGAGACTCTCCTTGTTCCAGTGTACATTTTTTCCTCCTTTGTTAAAAATTCGCTAACTGTACATGTGTGGCTTTATTTCTGGGGACTCAGTTCTGTTCATTGGTCTGTGTCTGTTTTTCATCCAGTCATGCTGTTTTAATTTTTATGGCTTTGTAGTACAGCTTAAAATCTAGGTATATAGTACCTCCATTCCCTCTCCTATTAGCCAGACAAGCTTTGGTACTATTTGAGGTTTTTATTATTTCAAATAAATTTTAGTAACATTTTTTCAATGTTGCAGAATGACATTGAAGGTTTTATTAGAATTGCATTGAATCTATAACTAATTTTGGTAGAATAGCCATTTTGACAATGCTTATTCTTCCAATCCTTGAGCAGGGGGTGTATTTCCATTTCTTTGTGTCTACTATTTCTTTTAACAATATTTCATAATTTTCTTTGTATAAGTCTTTCATATCCTTTGTCAGGTTTATTCCCAGATATTTAATTTTCATCGGTACAATTGTGAATGGGCAGTTTTCTTTATCACTTCTTCTTCAAACCAATTTTTTGCATATAGGAAGGCTACTGAATTTTATGCATTGATTTGGGAGCCTGTTTCCTTACTGATTTAATTTATTATTTTCATTAGGTTTTCTGTAACGTTCTTAATAATCTCTCTCCATATATTGTCATATCTTCAAACAGTGATAGCTTTACTTCTTCTTTCCCTATTTGAATCCCTTTTATGTTCCTTTCTTTCCTAATTGCTCTAGCTATGACTTATAGAACTATATTGAAAAGTGTTGGTGAGAGTGGGCAGTCTTGTCTTGTTCCTGATCTTAGAGGGAAGGCTTTCAATTTTTCTCTATTTAGGATGATATTAGCTGTGGGTTTGTCATATATTGCTTTTATTATTTTAAGGTATGTTCCACCTATCCCCAAATTTTGAGGACTTTCATTATAAAGGAACCTTGCACTTGCACTTTATCAAATACTTTTTACAGCATCTATTAATATGATTGTGTGGATATTTTATTTTTCTTTCTGTTGATGTGTTGGATTACATTAATTGATTTCTGGGTGTTGAACCATCCTTCTTCCCTGGGATGAATCACATTTGGTGTATTATTTTAATGCATTGTTGGATTCTATTTGTTAGGATTTTGTTGAGAATTTTTGTATCTGTATTCATTAGAGAGATTGCCCTATAGTTTTCTTTCTTTGTGTTATCCTTCTTTTGTTTTAGTACTAGTGTGGTTTTGGCTTTGTAGAATGTATTTGGTAGTATTCCTGATTTCTCCATTTTTTGTAATTTTTTTTTGTAATATAAGCACCAATTCATTTCTGAATATCTGGTACAACTCATTTGTAAATTCATTTGGTCCAGGACTTCTGTATGTGGAAGGGATTTTATTACTGTTTAAATTTCACTGCTTTAGATTGATTAATTTAGACTTTCTACATCTTCTTTATACAGTTTTGGATGGGTGTAGGCTTTTTTTTCCCCAGAATTTTCAGATGCTTTATTTATTATTTATTTATTTTTTAAAAAATTATTCATATATAAATTTCACATCATTGTAATACCAGGGATTTACCACACCCACCCTCCCCACCATCCCTCTCCTTTTCCCATTGCCCAACATTCCATGGCTCAGTTTGGTGCTCAGCCTGTTTTGACTTTTTCTCATGACTTTTGTTTATTTTTTCCCTATATCCAATATATTAGTGAAACCATTTGATTTCTGTTTTTTTCTTTTTGACTTGTTTCTGCTAATAGGATTTCTTCTAAGTACATACATACTATGATAAAATCATCAAATTTGTCATTTTTAATTGATGAGTAATATTCCATAGTGTATATATGCCACATTTTTTTTCCATCCAGTCCTCTGTTTTGGGGCATTTAGTTTGCTTCCAAGTACTTGCAATTATAAATAGTGCTGCAGTAAACATCTGAGCACAGGTGTCCCTTTGTACCCACATTGAGGTCTCTTTTGGGTAGATTCCCAAGAGCACAATGGCTGGGTCAAATGGTAGCTCCATATTCATTAATTTGAGGATTCTCCACACAGCTTTCCATAGTGGTTGGAACAGTTTACATCCCCACTAGCAGTGTTATTGGTACACTTTCTATTGGTATGTTTAGTTCATTAATATTTGGGTGATTATTGATATATGATGGTCCATACTTGTCAATTCAGTCATCTCTTTTCTGTATTTCTACATTGTCTGCTGTAATTTCTTCTCTTTCATTTATGATTCTGCTTATTTGCATTTTCTCCCTGCTCTTTTTTGTGTGCCTCACTAGAAGTTTATCTATTTTATCTTTTCAAAGAAGCAGCTTTTTGTTTTGGTGATCTTTTCTATTGTCTTTTCTTTTTCTATTTCAAGTATTTGTGCCTGAATTTTCATTACTCTTGTCCTTTACTTGCTTTTAAGTATTTCTATTCTTTCTCTAATTCTCTCATATGTGAGATTAGGTTGTTTCTTTGGTTATTTTCTTTTTTCTTGATGAAGAACTGTATTGCTATATATTCCCTTCTTATTACTGCTTTTGCAGCATCACATATGTTCTGGAAGTTGTAGTCTCATTATTTTTCATCTAAAAATGATTTATTTCTTGTTTGATTTCCTCATCAATCCAATGGTTTTTCCATTAATGAAGCGCTCAGTCTCCAAGAGATGTTAGGTTTCCTTCCCTTCTTTTCATGATTGATTTCAGTTTGATGCCTTTATGGTCAGAGAAAATTGTTGGTATGATTTTAATTCTTGTGAATTTGCTGATGCTGGGACTTTGGCCGAGTACTTGATCAGTCTTGGAGAATGATCCATGTACCCTTGAAAAATATGTGTATTCCTTTCTTACAGGATACAGTGTCCTGTAGATGTATATTAAGTTCATTTGATCTAACCATTTGTTTAGGGTAACTGAGTCATGTTTATTTTTTTGTCTTGCTGATCTGTCCTTGGTGAGAGTGCATTGTTGAAATCTCCTACTACATATATGTTTTCTTTAATGTCTTTTTTTCAAAGATGCTGGTAATTGTTTGGTATATTTTGATGCTCCTTCATTTGGTGCATATAAATTGAAAAGAGTTATGTCTTCCTGGTGAATTGATCTCTTGATCATTATATCTTTGTCTCTTACTACCTTTTTCAGTCTGAAATATACTTTTTCTAATATGAGTTTGGCTAAACTTACTTTATTTTGGGGTCCGTTTGCTTGTGGGATTGTTTTCCAGCCTGTTGCTTTCAATCTGTACTTAACTTTAACAGTTATGTGTGTTTCCTGGAGGCAGCAGAAAGTTGGATTCTGTTTTTTAGTCCATTCTGTTACTTTGTTTCTTTTTATTGGCACATTTAGTCCATTAACATTTAGGGTGATTATTGATATATGGTGGTCCATACTTGTCAATTCATTCATCTCTTTTCTTTTTTGTGGTTCAATTCATATCCTTGTTCCTTTCTCCCTGTTCATTCTTCCATTGGTTTATATTTTAAGGCTTCTTGTAGTATTTCTTGAAGGGGGGGTACTTGGTTATGGTGTATTTTACAGGCTTTTTTTTTATCTGAAAAGTACCGTATTTTCCTCTCATATATGAAGGAGAGCTTTGCAGGATAAAGTATCCTTGGCTGGCATTTTTTATCTTGGAATTTTTTGTATACCTCACTCCATTTTCTTGCCCTAAGTATCTCTTCTGAGAAGTCTGAGGTGAATCTAACAAGTTTTCCTTTATAGGTTTTCTGGTTTTTTGCCTCTCAGAAGCTTCATTTTTTTTGTTTTTCTTAAATTTTTGGTATTTTAACTTTTATGTGGCTTGCTATAGTTTTCTTTCATGATGGTATTTTGATGTTTTTCTAGCTTCTATGTCTATTTTCTTCTTCAGGTTTGGAAAATTCTCTTCAATTGTTTCTTCAAATGTATTCTTAGTTCCTTTGTCTTTCTCTTTTCCTTTGGGGATGTGTGTTACTATGATTCTGGTTTTTCTCAAGTTGTTGGCTATTTCTGAATGCATCTTCCTATCTCTCTTTCTTGCTTTCTTTTTCTGAATCTTCCATTTATTATTTCCTTTGTCTTTTCCTGAGCTCCTCAGTTTCTCTATTGTTCTGTTTGCATCCATCAATTTATTTATTTATTTATTTAATTTGCATCGCTGTCTGTCCAGTGGTTTTCCCACCATCTTATCATTTGTGCTCTGTTGTCTTAATCATTTGTGTCCTTCCCCCCAATTTCCTCCTCCTTCCTCTCATGCTCTATGCTTCGAATTGTTGGATGTTAGCTTTAAATTTTTCTTGTCCATTTGTTTGTTTGTTTTCCTTTATCCCTAAGGATTCATTCTCATTTCTTAATTTATTGATTGTGTCTTTTACCTTGTTCTTTTTTTGTTTTGTTTTGTTTTCTGTTAAATCTTCCAGTTTTTTTTTTTTTTATGACAGTTCTGAATTCTTTTTCTGTCAGGTTGTAATATTTTTCTGCACCTGTGTTCTTGGTTTCAGTGGGCTGACTTAATCTCTGAAGAATGTTTATTTCAGAAACATTGATTTGGTGCTCATTTGTGGTTCTTCTTTTTCCCATATTTTTATTTTGGATTTGCTCTGCCATTGGTGTACTAGTGCCACTGATGCCAGTGGTCACTATTTCTTGGTGGTATTGCTAGGTTTCAAAAGTATTTGCTAAGTTCATGGGCTGCAGTAGTTTGTGGACAGGAATAGAGGTGTAGTTTCCTGAAACTTCTCCTTCCCTGAGGTGCTCTTATCTGGGCCTATGCTCTAGTATCTGAAGATTTCAACTATAAGGTAAGGTGTTGGCATTTCAGGGCTAGAACTCGGTATGACTGGAAGATACTGCTATCCAGTTTGATGGGGTTGGACACCCATTGGCATGGTGTGCTGAAGAGGGGGATGGATCTGCTCACCTTCTCCCAGGTCACCTGGCATGGTCCAGTGTAATAGGAGCACTCCCTGCCTTGTCCAAAGACTGGGCACATACTGATGAGGTGGGTTAGTGCCTGGAAGAGGGGCGTGGGTCTGCCCACCTCCTTCTGGGTCACCTGGCAAGGTGCAGTCTCTTCCCACCTTAGTAGAGACACAGTTGACAAATCAATTTGTATATATTTAAGGTGTACAGCATGATGACTTGATATATATGTGTATACATATATAAAAATATGATTTGTGAGATGACTTTTTTAATAAGATAATATTGGTTTACAGCATTATATGTTATTTAGGGGTAGAGATCCATGTCTCCTCAAATATATGTTACCATCCATACCCACCACCAAATCACCTATAATCTTCTACCATATTGCCTAGAACCTCTTCACCTCCTTTAAATTTTCTAGGTCTTGTTTCATTTTAGTTTGTCTGTTCCTATTAGGCAGAATAATTTCGCTGACCTGAAATTTCCTGTATTTTACCAATGTATCCTTCTTACTCTCCATTTGAGACAGTGCAAAATAGTACAAAAGACTCTTACAATGGTGTTTAATAAGGTTCAGTGTTCAAACAGTGCTAAAGAATGGTAGGGGGATAGTGACCAGGTTGGATGGGACAGGTCACTGTCAGCAAGTTCTTGCTGCACAAACAATTACAAGACCACTCAGGCTCAGGGCCCAGCAACAGTAGGATTTAACAAATAGTGTATTAAGGAAAGAAGTTTTTTTTTTCTTTATTTATATATAAATTTCACAACTTTGTAATCTCAAGGGTTTGCCTCCCCCCCTCCCTCCCCTTCCTTCCCCCCCTTTCCCTCCTGTTCATAGTTGTGCGCTTCATTTTGGTGCTTCGTTTGTTTTGACTTTCTTCAAGGCTTTTATTTATTTTATTTTTTTTTCACTATATCCCATATATTAGTGAAACCATT
>PVHY01021221.1:0-24291 GCA_004024945.1 Uropsilus gracilis
AATAAGAAAAGAAAACCCCATTTCTTCCTGCGGGAGAGAGCCTTCTCCCTTGGCACCAGCACATACTACAGCCCAGAATGCTGACTGAGCCTCCAACAGGGACTTTGAATCAGGCCCTGCTGGGTTCTTTGGAGGGCCTGCCCCCACCCCACCCCCATGGAGGATATGGTGATATGGTGATATGGGGCCAAGGCAGGAAAAGGCTCCTCCACACTTCATGCCTTAAGGAAATCGGAGTTTCTGTTATCTGTTCTTTAACATAGCAGGTTCATGGCCTCTGGGGTAGCAACCTTGGGAGCCTTAGGGACACTGAGAACTCAGTAGCTGAAGAGAAGAAGTCCAGCAGAGCCTTATTTGCCGGGAGAAGGATGAGTTTGCCCCCCAGAGGAAACACTCAACAGGCTTAAAGCGGGAAATGTCACCATCGGATAGACTGTCTAGAAAGATCCCCATGGCTGGCAGAGCTCAGAGTGAATTTGGGGAAGCCAGGTTAGAAGTTCTTGCTGCTTGAGATAAGATAATGAATTCTAACTGAGCTGTGGGTAGAGCTCCAGGCTGTCTCCCCTGAAGTGGCCCACGATGGTGATTGCCTGGATTTGTGGATGAAGATGAGGAGGTGCAGGGAATTTGCATTAGTTTTTTGTGGCAGCTACAGTTACCCAAATATAAAGACTTCCCACATTTTTTTTTTTTTTTTTTGAGACTAGGTCTCGCTATTTTTGTCCATGGAACCGCAGACTCTCATTGCCCGGGGTACCACAGACTCAAGCAATCCCCAGCCTCAAGCTTCCCAGGTAGCTGGGGTTACAGGCACGCGCCACCATGCTCAGCTATTTTTTTGGAACTAGGTCTCGCTATAGGCCCCAGGCGGGACTCGAACCACAATCCTAGCCCCGGCCGCTTCATAGGCTGAAGTTTATAGGCACGAGCCACCATGCCCGGCCCCCCATTTTTCTGACCTCACACTGTTAGAGGTAAGAAGTGGGCCTTGTATAACTAACATTGGGATGTCAGTAGGGTGAGTCTCTTCTGAATGTTCTAAGGAGAGTGTCTGGTTCCTTGTCTTTTCTACTTACATTTCCATCCCCTCCTTGATGCTCAAGCTTCTGCTTCTGTTGCTCCATCTCCTCTGCTTCTGACTGTCTTGTCTCTTCATAAGAGCCCTGTGATTACATGTAAGGCACTTTAAAATAAGCCAGAGCTGGGCACAGTGGCTCGTGCTTGTAAGCTTCAGCCTATGAAGCGGCCGGGGCTAGGGATCGCAGTTCGAGTCCCGCCTGGGGCCCATAGCGAGACCTAGTTCCAAGAAAATAGCTGGGCGTGGTGGCGCGCGCCTGTCATCCCAGCTACCTGGGAAGCTGAGGCTGGGGATTGCTTGAGTCTGTGGTACCCTGGGCAACGAGAGCCTGCGGTTCCACAGGCAAAAATAGCAAGACCTAGTCTCAAAAATGAATGAATGAATGAATGAATGAATGAATGAATGAATGAATGAATGAATGAATGAATGAATGAATGAATAAGCCAGAATAGTCTCCCCATCTCTAGAGCCTTAATCACACTAGAAGGTCTCTTCTGTCAGTTACAGTAAAACATCTCTGGGATTTGGGGTGTAGACAGCTTTGGAGGCTACCACTCCGCCTACATGGGGTTGAGGCAACAGAGTTTGCTCTCCTGTAAGAGAGGGTAGATAGGGGCCTGTGAGAAGCCTAGGGAGGAAGAACAGGTTTGAGGGAGGGAGATCTGGAGCACTGCTGGAGATACCAGAGGTACTGCGGGAAGCTGTTGGAAGAATGGATTTGAGAGTTGTGGGTATAGAGGAAAGAAGGAATTCTGGTGTGGACAGCCCCCATCACTGGAAAAAGGCTTTAATGGGCATTTGGCCCAATATATGCCTGGGATTTGGCCATTCCTCCTGCTGTCCTTTGAGGTAGGACAGCACTTTGAGATAGTTAGAAGTCAGGGGTAGCATCTTGGCTCCCACTTAATCCCAGCATCACTGGATCGACATCACTGTGCCTCAGTTTCTCAGTTTCAGCATCTGTAAAATAGACATAGACTCACAGTGTTATTGGAAGGATTAAGTGGATGAGTCCATGCAAAGACCTCACAGTGCCTGGAAGGTACAGCTTGATTTCTCAAATGACGGCTTAGTGGATGTCTGTGATGTGGTACGTTTTATGGTGGCTGCTGTGACTGCAGTAGTGACCAGACATGTAACAGGACAGTATTGACCCATTGGTTCTGTAGTGTTGGCTGCAGTATTGGCTTCAGTGATGTGCATGTCCTCAAAATCAGCCCCCATCCTGGGTGACGCTAAAGAGCAGGTATCCTTTCTTCACTGGCCTGGATGGGCAACCTGTCAACTTGTGCCTGCCAGTGGTTCACCTGGCGCTTGACTGGGACCTTGGAAGAAGGAGGGAGAGGAGAGGCAAGAAGGCAGTTCTCTTGGGAAGAACCATGCCTGTTACCAGTCCCAGGACTGTCCTTTAAAGATGGACTTGGTGCCCCACCCCACCCCAAAACCTGACTCTTGCTCAGCCCAGCAGGTTCAAGCCATAAGACTGCAGACCTCCAAGAAGGTGCTGGGCCTGGGGCTGAAAGAGACCTCAATTTGAATATTGGTGCCACTGATTGCAGAGCATATGACCTTGGTGGCCATGCCCTGGACTGTTCAGGTCTTCCATTTCTTTATCAATTAACTGGATCATAACATGGACAAGTTAGGCACAACCTTCCTGGACATGTGATCTATCTGCCAGTGTCTGGCAACCCCAACAAGGGAGATTGCAACCAGAGAGCCCCTCCAAAGGACATTGCTCCAGCCTGTGTGCAGCAGATCAGCTGGAAGTCAGATAGCCAGCCCCCAGGCCCAGTATGAAGCACCTGCCCAGGCTGGTCACTGCCTACCACCCATCCACCACCCCAGGGGAAGGTGATGGATCAACTAGCAAGAAAGCCTGAGGGAACCCCCAGAGGGAAGGTTTACCACCTCCCCTACCTCCCCCCACCTCCACCCCTTCCCATAACCTCCTCCCCTGATCAGGTCAATCTGATGAGTGGTTCGTGACCCATTCTGCCATCATCCTTTCATGAAAAGATTGATTGGTTGGATTGAGTAACTGACTAATAAAAGTTTTTCATTTTGAAATTTTAATTGGTAAAGAATTACCAGGATCAGGCCGGACATGGTGGCGCATGCCTGTAGGTGGCAGCCTAGGAAGCCATGGCCAGGGCCAGGGATCGTGGTTCAAGTCCCACCAGGGGCATGTAGTGAGACCTAGTCCCCAAAAAGTAGCTGGGCGTGGTGGTGCGCGCCTGTAATCCCAGCTGCCTGGGAAGCTGAGATTGGCAGTTGCTTGAGTCTCTGGTACCCCGGGCAACGTGAGCCTGCGGTTCCATTGGCAAAAATAGCGAGACCTAGTCTCAAAAAAAAAAAAAAAAGAATTACCAGGATCATACAGGTCCCAAATATTCTTCAGTCATGCGAGATGTTAATGTCTTACATTACCATGTACACATGTCAACACTAAGAAAGGACTACGGATCAACTGACTGAGTTATAGACTTTATTCACATTTTATCAGCTCTTCCACTAATGCCCTTTTATGTTCCAGGATCCAATCTAGGATACCACATTGTATTTGTATTCATTTATTTTTATTCTTTAGTCATAGTGCCTCCTGTTCCTTTGTTCACTTGTCAATAACTACTACAATGAATGTTCATGCACCCTCTCCCCCACCCATCTAAGCACTGGAGCAGTACCAGTAACACCCACCTACCCATGTTCTTTCTCTATCTCATCCTCCTCTCTCCCCAGTAATAATCTGAATTTCACATCATTGTTCTCTTGGGTTTTTTCCCTCTAAAATCTTTAAAATGCAGGGGAAAAAATGAAAGAATAGAATAATGACTACCTGCATACCCTTTCTGTGGACTCATTAATTCTTAACATTTTGCCAAGTTTCCTTCTGTCTCTGTCTCTTTCAAGCATGCACACACACCGCCCCGCTTATTTCTCTCTCTCTCTCTCCATTTGAAGTAAGTTGCAGACATCTTGTCTCTTCACGCCTAAATATTTTAACACACATCTCCCACAGCTCCTCAGAACAATGCCATTCTTTTACATATCCACAACCCTATTACAATGCTCATTAAGCATAATAACTCCCTATCATCTAATACACAGTCTATCTGCAATTCCCCAAAATGTCTTTTATAGCTCTTCTCCCCCAGGATAGGATTGTTGCTCGTAGGTTAATATTTTTTTAATGGCTGCATTGTATGTAATACTTGATTAAACTGAAATTATTTCTTTGTTTTTTGGGTTTGGGTTTTATTTTTTGTTCCTTTTCTAAGCATACTGTTCTGTTGTATCAGGTCTAGGCCTTGCTCCTGTTACTCAGCATCATGTAACATGTTAAAATGTATAGCTAAGCTGCAGTTTTCGGTGCTTTATAATATTCCACTGAATAAGCATCATGAACCTATAATTTTGGTTTTTTTGGTTTTTTTTGTTTTTTAATTGAATAATTTATTTATATATAAATTTCATATCTTTGTAATCCCCAGAGTTCATCCTCCCTGGCCATTCCTACCTTCCCCCATCCCCCCTCCCCCCCAGTTGTGTACTTCTGTTTGGTTGTTAGCTTGTTTTGACTTTTCCTCATGGCTTTTATTTTTTTCCCTATATCCCATATATTAGTGAAACCATTTGGTTTCTGTCTTTCTTTTTGACTTGTTTCTGCTAACACGATTTCTTCTAAGTATATCCATGTTATCATAAAATCATCAAATTTGTCATTTTTAATTGATGAGTGATATCTATAATGTTCCTGTCAATGATCAGTCACTTGTAGGATGATGGTCTCTATCTAGAGCCGAGATCTCTGGTACACTTTCCCATCTAGGCATGTATAATTCCACTCTGTGATATTTGCACAACAAAATCACTTGATGGCTCATTTCTCAGTTGTTAGCTATCCAGTGACTCTGTAACAGGGTTGATTCATCCAGCCTGTCCTGCGCTTGGGTTCCTTCCTTGGTTTTGCTCCCACTCAGAGGGCTCCTAGCACTCAAGTATTTCCCTTGTGCACTGTGCAAAGCTTCATCTTGGGTACATGCATTCATCAGCCTGGGTGAGCACTTACCCACTGCAGCACAGCCGTCCTCCCAGATTGTTTCCCAGTTGCAAGTCAGGGGTGATGGGATTCCCACTACAACTAGGTACAGGCCCAAGAAGGGGTTAAATTAATGCATCTTCTCATCTTGATGAAGAAGCTCTGGGGCTGGAAAGCTGGGTGTTGTGCAAGCTGCAGCACCAGAGGTAGGGGCATGACTGATCCCTGACTTCAGGGGCCCCAGCTGCCTGAATTAGGCAGTTCTTTCTTGATGGGGACATCAGAGATGTCTCTCATTCTATACTCTTCAGGTTCTGCCTGCACTCTCCACCCAAGCCTAGCAGGCAGGAGGGACTCCATAGCAGTCCTAGGAGACTGGAGAGTAGGACTGTTTATTCACCCCACCTAACAGATCAGTTTCTCCCCTCTCAGGGGCTCTTCCTCGCTGCTGGCTGCCTCTGTGCTGTTTATGGTCAATATCAACATATGGTAGAGCTGCAGATATCCACGTAAGTGGAAAAAGGCCAAGACTGTTCAAGGTTCTTGTACTTTTCCCCAGGAGAACTGTGGGGCCACCCCAGGCATCACCCCAAGTAAGTCAGGTTAAAATTGTGTACAGAGCAAGGCCATGTTTTAAAAAACTTGATTGCTTTCTTTTCTCCCTGGGCAGAATTCAGTTAATCCTCCTCCTAAGAGACAGCAGATTAGAAGTAGCAAGATGAGAGCTCTTGGGTGGACAATAGAGAAATGCGGGAGACTGGGAAACTGGAATGAGCAGGAAGAGGCAGGAGAAGTGCCTGCAAGATGGACCTTTCAAGGACAGGGCACAGTGCGGTAGCAGTCACGGGCCCATCAAGACTTTCTGGATGGTCAAGTCATGAGGGGACCTTCCACCAACAACATGTTCTTAATGAGAGAGGGGTGCTTGATGCATTTGAGAAAATGTCCCGAAAGATTCTCATATGAAAAAGTCTTATATGATACTACAAGATAATTGAGGCTTTCATCTAGCTAATAACATCAACAACTTGGCTTTGATGGCAAGAGGCCTTGAACTTTGTTACAAGTGAAATTGCTGGGTCCTCCCAACAGGTCAGGATTCCCATTGGAGGACCTCACCCCGACATAGCACAGCTGTCTCTCTCCCAGGACTGTGGAAACTGAGGCCCAGAGAGGCAAGGTGACTTTTAAACATCACACAGCATTAAGCTTAGTCTCAAGGTTGACTTGCCATCTACTGGGTCAAGGAACTTCCCTGTCCTTGATGCTGAGTACCACCTTGCTCACTATACTCAGGTGTTTAAGTGGGTACCTCAAGGACACACACTCTCTCCATGTTGAGCCCTAACTATGGCATTTGCAAATGAAGACTATTCTGAAGTATGTACAACTCTTGGTGTCCTCTACAACCAGCCTACACACAGGGATCCTCAGACACATCCCCCCAGAGTAGATTTGCTGTCTTAGGATAAGTTCCTAGCGGTCTAGCACCGTAATGCCAACCCCTAAAGACCTCATAGTGGGGCTCTTCCTGCTTCTGGACCTATTACCTCAGTCTCCCCTGTGCTTCTACCACACCCAGCAGATGGTGACTTCCCACCCTTCAGTGCTAGGGTGTCTTTCCCCTCCCCATCCATCCTAACTCCCACCTGCTTTCTGAAAATCTCTTACACACCCTGCTTCCCTCAGGGGGCAAACTAGACCAGATGCATCATGGGATTCTCCCACTCAGCTTCAGGCCTCAGAAAGGATGCCTACCTTTCCTGCAGCAACTCTTGGCTTTCTACCCACCTCTATCTTTTCTTAATTTGGAGAGAGTTCAGTTTTTCTTAAAGGATGTTTTGGAATGAAACAGACCAGGATAGAGGCTGGAGGGGAGAGAACCCCCACTCTTTTGTAGGTCTCCCAGGCTTTAACAGGTGGGCTGTGCATCCTTACCCATGCCCCATGTCACTCTGTAGGTATCTCCTGTCACACTTCTTGGAGGGTGCTATGGTGATACGGGAAAGACCCTGCCTCCCTCTCCTTGGGATGCTCCGTACCTGCTAGAGAGTATGGGGTGGACAAACAGATGGATTGCTATGCAGGCAACTGAAACAGGTGGGGTTGGGGAGGGGGCAGTGGGAAGGACTTGGGGAGACTCTTCTAGCAGGCAAGGGTCAGGATGCCACAGAGAAGCAGGCCCAGTGGCTGAGCCCATGTGGACCTCACTCCTTTGATTTCCTCTTGCAGATGAAGATGATGCCAACAGACTAGGGGAGAAGGTGATCCTCCGGGAGCAGGTGAAGGAGCTCTTCAATGAGAAATATGGTCAGTGCCCAGGTCGGTCGTGGGGCAGGGTCATGGGGCCAGCCCACCTCAGTGACCCCTCCTCTCTCTGCAGCCAGCCTGGCCTCCAGATACCCCCAGCTGGCCTGCCTGCTCCCTGGGGACATAGTTGCTCTGCCCAGGACTGGTGGCAGTAGTTCTCTCATTCTCCCTGTCTAAGAAAGGAAAGAACCCCCATTGGGGTGCACATACCACAACAGACCACATCGGCATTTCTACCCCTCTAGCCTGGGCTCCCAGCCCAGGGCATGTTTATGCAGGCTCTGCTTCCCCAGCACACACTTAACCCTGAGGACTCCAGAGGAAGCTGGGGACCAAGATCAGCCTGCAGAGAAAGATGGACATGGGCTAGAAGGGAGGCAGGAGAGGAGGTACCAGGGTGCCAGAACAGAGCAATTTTCTACATCATTGAGTGCCAGACTGACCTAAGTGCTCTACAGATGTTACATTTGTTTATGATGAATTTGTTTTTATTATCTCCAGTTTGCATTTTAATGGAGACTGTAATTTTTTTTGGGTGGGGAGGGTAGGGGAGTCTGTTTGTGGAGCAGGATCTAAGAGAATAGTAAAGGAAAAGAGGAAAATATAGTTGTGTGTAAGGAAGGCTGGGAGGAAGGGCTTCTGTATCTCTGCACAGGAAAACCCCTCAGAAGAAAGGACATTTTAGCCAGGCACAGTGGCTCGTGCCTGTAAGCTTCAGCCTATGAAGTGGCCGGGGCTAGGGATTGCGGTTCAAGTCCCGCCTGGGGCCTGCAGCAAGACCTAGTTCCAAAAAATAGCTGGGCATGGTGGCGTGCGCCTGTAATCCCAGCTACCTGGGAGGCTGAGGCTGGGAATTGCTTGAGTCTGTGGTACCCCAGGCAACAAGAGCCTGCGGTTCCACGGGCAAAAATAGCGAGACCTAGTCTCAAAAAAAAAAAAAGAAAGAAAGGACATTTTAGCTGAGATTTGAATGTCAGGGAAAGAGAGTAAACATTCACTAGGAAGAGGGAACAGGCCGGGCATGGTGGTGCATGCCTGTAGGTCGCAGCCTAGGAAGCTGCAGCCAGGGCCAGGGATCGCGGTTCGAGTCCCGCTGGTCCCAAAGAAATAGCAAGACCTGGTCCCAAAAAAATAGCTGGGCGTGGTGTCCTGCTTCTGTAATCCCAGCTACCTGGGAAGCTGAGGCAGGGGATTACTTGAGTCTGTGGTACCCCGGGCAACATGAGCCTGCGGTTCCATGGGCAAAAATAGTAAGACCTTGCCTCAAAAAATAAATAAATAAAAGGAAGAGGGAACAGCTGGGGAATTAAGGATGTGAGCCAGCAGATGGGGGAGCTTCTGACTAGTGGGGCACTAGGCTAGCCAGAAGGAAGATTTAGGGTTTCATTTTGAGGGCAATGGGAAGTGACTATGCTGGTGTTTGTGGTGTTGTCTTTTTACTTTGGAATCAGTTTTCAAACATGCGAAAGCAGGGAGAATGACAGAATGACCCATGGGGTAACTTCAAAACCAACCTGATCATGATCAGCATTTGCTAATCCTATTTCAGCTAATTCCACATACTGGCTTTGATATTTTTAGTACTCTAAAATACACCCCAGACATCATATGTCATTTTACCCACAAATAAATACTTAATTGGGACCTTTTAAACCTTTTCTGACATCATAGTCATGGGTTTTAAGCAAACATCAAGTTCTCCGTGGTCAGTGCTAAGTATGTGCACTTAACCAACCCTTGCACCATGGATGTGGGTGGGTGCCTGTCTCATCTCAGCCTTGATTACTAGATTTTTTTGGTTTTGCAAATTGTACTTTAAAAAAAAAGTGGTACATATGCAATTTTTAAACTCTCTCCAAGGGCCGGGCACGGTGGCTCATGCCTGTAAGCTTCAGCTTATGAAGGGGCCGGGGCTAGGGATTGCAGTTCGAGTCCCGCCTAGGGCCCGTAGCGAGACCTAGTCCCCAAAAAAGGAAATAACTGGGCATGGTGGTGCTCGCCTGTCATCCCAGCTACCTGGGAAGCTGAGGCTGGGGATCGCTTGAGTCCATGGTACCCCAGGCAACGAGAGCCTGCGGTTCCACAGGCAAAAATAGCGAGACTTAGTCTCAAAAAATAAAAAATAAAAAAATAAACTCTCTCCAAGGTATGGTGGCTGCTCAGCTGGATGTACCAGATTCTAGCCCTTTCCCCACATGGCGTGACTTTTAACGGGACATCTTCGCCTCTCCTTCTAGGTGAGGCCCTGGGCCTGAACCGGCCCGTGCTGGTCCCTTACAAACTGATCCGGGACAGCCCAGATGCCGTGGAGGTCACCGGCCTGCCTGATGACATCCCTTTCCGTAACCCCAACACCTATGACATCCACCGGCTGGAGAAGATCCTGAAGGCCCGGGAGCATGTCCGCATGGTCATCATCAACCAGCTCCAGTAAGCAGGGAGGCAGGGGCTTCAGGGAAGAGTGCTGTTGGCCTCCAGGTGCCCCCAGAGTAGACCTACCTAGCCTGGGGTGGGGATGACGCTTGCACAGGCTATCCTGCCATTCCTCTCCCTCCCCTTAGCCATGAGGAAATGACCCAGAACAAGAAGGGCAGTGGGAGTCGCATGGGTCTCCAGGGATCCAGACCCAGGTCTCCTGTCTTTTGAGGCTATGATAGAGAATTATTACAACCTGGAGGCTGAGACTGCAGGAATGTGCTTCTGGAGGTGTTTGCCTGACAGCCCTTACACTCCAGGCTGGCGGTCATCACCTGCTCCGTCAGGGGTACTGGCTGCTTTCTTCCTGGTCTTTCTTGGCTAATGCTCTGGCAGCAATATCTCATCTCATTGGAGATGTCACCTGAATTCAGGAAGCAATGAAGTTGGAGGGGAGACCTCGTTTTTAATTGCCACCTGATTTCTTTCTTTTTCAGACCTTTTGCAGAAATCTGCAATGATGCCAAGGTGCCAGGTAAGTTGGAGGCTAAAAGAGGCTACCCTCTACGTCTGGGGTGCAGAGAGTGGATAGATCTGGTCTAGGTGGCACAAATTGGGTGACTGACCACCTAGAAAAAAAGTATAGTCTCACTGCCTCTGCAGGGGAGCCTGAGATCCCCATCTGCAGGGCCAACATCTCCAGAAGACCCCAGGAAGGCTGCTGGGGTTCTTCAGAGGGGGGCCCTGCTATAGCCATATTTAGCATCTCCTGGGCTGTTACCTGCTACATTACCACTTCCCAGGTGGCTTTTATTATCCTACTGGGCAGCCCCCCCTCCTGGCTTCAGCCTGCCCCTCATCCTCTAACTGATCTGACACTCTCAACATTGATAGCATTTGGGGGTGTGGATTCTGGAGTGATGAGAGGTACCCCTCTGATTAATCACCGCTGATCTAGCGCCAACCCCTCACTGTTCAGCTGGGAAAGGGAGGCCCAGAGAGAAGGATGTTCTCAAGGCCACAGAGTGAATAGTGGCCCCTTGGAGCCTAGTACAAACCACCACAGACCACAGGTCCCAGTGTGGTCACTCTGTGGGGACACTTATGCGATTCAACCATGCCACACACACCCCCAGACTGAGAGCTGAGGCCCCAACTCCAGCTAAGTTCAAATTCACCTGAAACCCCACTGCCTGGGGCGCCTCCCCTCAGGAGATGGGGTGGCAAGATTTGGGAGCCCCTCACAACTCAAGGGCAGAGAAGCAAGAGGCTGGGCACAGGCCTCAGAAGGGGAGTTTGGGACAAATGATCAGAGATAAATGCTGTCGCTTACATTCATCATCTTCCACTCCCCCCACTCTGGTCATTTTAAAGTCTTAGGGTGACCCCAGGGTGGCCACAGAACTAGTCAGTATCTCTGACTTCTTGTTCATGTGGAGCCTCCACCAATAACTTCTCTATCTCCAAGTCTGCGCTCCCCCTGCCTCTGTTTCCCTCAGTTTATGACACACCATAAACCCCACGCTGTTTTTTCTTCACCAGCTGGACAGTTCCCGCCTGAGCCCAGCCTGCTTTTACACTGTCCTTCAGGCCCTTCTGGTGGGCAGTGTTAGGCAGTGTCAAAGCAGCCTGTCCACTCAGTCAAACCAGAAACTCTGCTTATGTAGCACACAGTTACAGATCTTTCTTCTAAGTTTCATTTACTCATATTCTGAGTAAATGAAACACATCTGAGTCCTGCTCTGGACTGGGCATGGTACTGGCCCATTTCATATACGTAATCTTTGAGCTTCATATTACACCATCTTCCCCATTTGGCTCAGACAGGGTCATCAGTTTGCCCAGGATCACACAGCTATTTAGTGGCAGCAGTGGAATTTGACTTGGGGCTTCTGACTTGAAACCGGTTTCTTTCCACTGAGACCCTGCCTATGCATTGGTTGTAGCTGTGAACTGTCAATTGTCAAGTCAAGGTCAACATACACCGGCAGTAACAGTGGTGATAATATCTCCGTTCTCCGTTTCTGAGTATTTACTGGGGGTCAGGCACTTTATCTTATGGGGCTCTCTCCCAGCACCCCTGCAGTGTCTCATTCACATCTCACTCACTTGTTTCCGTAGTGTAGTGGTTATCACGTTCGCCTCACATCTCACTCACCATGAAATGACTGCAGGGCCATTATTTCTTGATTCTCTGCAAGGCCCAATTGTGTATGGCCCAGGAGGCCAAACTCCTCACTGAGAGCTGCAGGGCCCTGGGGATTCTTGGAGCCTAGGAAAAAGGGGCCCTCCACAGACTAGATGACCCAGGTAGGTTAGAGGACCTGGACCTAAAATGAGCCACTGGGAAACCCTACTGGACCCTGAGGGTTACATGGTAGCAAAGGCAGGTAGGTGAGCAGGAGCAGGAGAGTGGGCCTGGTTAGTAAAGAAAGCAGGAGCAGACCGGGCACGGTGGCTCGTGCTTGTAAGCTTCAGCCTATGAAGCGGCCGGGGCTAGGGATCGCGGTTCGAGTCCCGCCTGGGGCCCGTAGCGAGACCTAGTTCCAAAAAAATAGCTGGGCGTGGTGGTGCATGCCTGTCATCCCAGCTACCTGGGAAGCTGAGGCTGGGGATTGCTTGAGTTGGTGGTACCCCGGGCAATGAGAGCCTGCGGTTCCACAGGCAAAAATAGCAAGACCTAGTCTCAAAAAAAAAAAAAAAAAGAAAGAAAGCAGGAGTGATGGGCATCCTCAGCTGTTGGTGAGTCCGCTGGGTCCTGAGCCTTGAAGCTGAGAAAGCTTCAGCCCCAGAAGCAAAGGCCTTCTCCAGGGACTTGGGAAGCTGGGACACAGGGACACAGGGCCCTGGCCTCCAGTGTCAGCAGACTTTTCTCCCACCAGCCAAAGACAGCAGCATTCCCAAGCGCAAGAGGAAGCGGGTCTCTGAAGGGAACTCGGTCTCCTCTTCCTCCTCGTCTTCCTCTTCCTCGTCCTCTAACCCAGAGTCCGTGGCATCAACCAACCAGCTCTCTCTCGTGGTAAAATTGCATAGACCGGGTTCCGGCCACTCTTTTCTCTGGCCCTGGCACCATCCTTGGGCATGGCCACCTACTTTGAGGCCAGGCTTTGGTGGGCTGGGAGACACCGGGTGGGATTCTAGAACCCGGGCGTTGCAAACACAGCTGTTTGTTCTGCCCACAGATAGTCCTGAGATTCCTTAGTGCTCACAGGTGCCTGAGCAGGAAGTCCCATCCCCTTTGGGCAGATGGACCAGCCAAGGAGGGAAGGGACCTGCCACAGCCCTCAGCAGGGCCAAGGAGACGCAGGCTCTGTGCTCCAGCGCTCTGGGCCTCACCTTAACCTCTCCTTAGGAAATCCCAAAGTCCAGGCTTGCCTTGTTTCCCACCTTGGGATGTGAGCACCCACAAAGGATCACTAGCTCCTTATACACTGAGACACAGGGACAGGTTCTTTGGAGCATGAGACCTGGAGGAGATTGAGTTTGTGGGGGTGTCCACCTGTTCTGAGCCAGTCCTCAATGAGTCTTCCAGTCTCATCCACACGATTAGCTCTAGAATACAGGTGGGAATAGGTCAGAGGCTCCAAAGTAGCCTCCTGGCCACTGGCAAACGGCATCACCTTGGATGGGTCACATCCCTTCCTGGGCCTCCAAATAGCACCGAAGGAAGCCCTTCAGAAAGCGGAGCTAAGCTTTCTAGTGTCTCTCCGCATCAGCCGATGTGCTCACCCATCTGTCCCCTCTTTCTAGCAATGGCCGATGTACATGGTGGACTATGCCGGCCTGAACGTGCAGCTCCCGGGACCTCTGAATTACTAGACCTCAGTGTGGAATCAGGACCTCATTCAGAAAGACTAAAGGAAATGTAATTTATGTACAAAGTGTATATTCGGATATGTATCGATGCCTTTTAGTTTTTCCAATGATTTTTACACTATATTCCTGCCATCAAGGCCTTTTTAAATAAGTAAAAAAAAAAAAAAAAAAGTGTTGCCTTTCTTCTTAACTGTTGCATGTTCTTCTGGAATGGTGGCTGGTGAGCCATCCTGGAGCAAGGTCAGGGAGCTGGGCTCAGGTGACCTCCCAAGGCCTCTCCTTCCTTGCTGGCACAGACAGTGTCCCTGGCGTCTAACCCCTGGGTGCAAGTTTCACTCACTTCTCTTGAGGCCGAGGCCATGCATGGAAGTCAAATGCCAGAGACCCCCGGCCCCAGGGAGTCCATGTGGGGGCCCAGTTGGCTTCCATAACTCAGGGGAAGTCAAAGTATTGAATATCACAGACACGCATGCACACACGCGCACACACACACACACACACACACACACAGGCTCTCCAGGGCTGTAGGCAAGGCGTCAGAGAATAGGCTTTAGGTTGGTCCTGAAGAGGTGGGTGAATTTTTTTGTTGTTGTTAAACTGCAGAAAAAGATACAATTCTGCAAAACCCAAAACCCAGGAGACAAAAAAAAACATTCATAGAGGTAAATAGAGACCATTTTTTAGTTTCTTGTAAAAAGTGAGTAACAGACTGGGAGAAAATATTTTCCCAACATACATAACCCAAGTTAGTATCTTATGATGCAATAAGAAAAATTTGTTAATGGGGTCGGGCAAGGTGGCTCATGCCTGTAAGCTTCAGCCTATGAAGCGGCTGGGGCTAGGGATCACGGTTCGAGTCCTGCCTGGGGCCCATAGCAAGACCTAGTTCCAAAAAATAGCTGGGCGTGGTGGCGTGCGCCTGTAATCCCAGCTACCTGGGAAGCTGAGGCTGGGGACTGCTTGAGTCTGTGGTACCCCGGGCAACAAGAGCCTGCGGTTCCACGGGCAAAAATAGCGAGACCTAGTTTAAAAAAAAAAAAAATTGTTAATGGGAAATTTATAAAAAAATAGATAATACACATTTATAATAAGCCTATGAGAAGCTGTTCAAGCTCAGTGGAAACCAAAGAAATGTAAATAAAGCAACAGTTTTGTAGTTATACTTTTTCATCATATTCATTAAGAGTTAAATGTAAAAGTCTTAGTTTAATTTTTTGGTGGGTTTTTTTTTTTTTTTTTTTTTTGAGACTAGGTGTTCCTATTATTGCCCGTGGAACCGCAGGCTCTCGTTGCCCGGGGTACCACGGACTCAAGCAGTCCCCAGCCTCAGCTTCCCAGGTAGCTGAGATTACAGGCGCGTGCCACCACACCCAGCTATTTTTTTGGAACTAGGTCTCACTTCAGGCCCCAGGCAGGACTCGAACCGCAATCCCTAACCCCAGCTGCTTCATAGGCTGAAGCTTACAAGCACGAGCCACCGTGCCCTGCCTTAATTTATAGCTGCATGTGCTATTGATAACATGTATACTGGAGCAACCATAATGCTTATCTACTCTTGGCTGGTAGAGCAGGTAGATTTTTGATAGAGCTCAGGATTAGCTGAGTGATGCATCCACAGCTATCTCAGAAAGACCATTTCGGGGGCCAGGAAGAAAGGTAATGGCTACTTGTTCACTCATTCCTGGTGGGGAAGATGGGTGTGCCCTGGGGCAGATGTCCTGCCAGGGAAGGGCAGGGTGCCCTGAGAGCTTCAGGCAGGGCCACATCACCTTGTGCAGGACCAGGGAACGGTCTCGGAAGCTGAGACCTGAAGAGCACATTGGAGTTGGCAGGACCAAACTGGGTGGGGTGGAGACACGTGCAAAGGCAGGGAGGCTAGACGGAGAACTCTGTGTGCCAGGAACAGGACAGTAGGAGAGTGGCTGGTGATGAGGTAGAGGGGTTGGTGAGGACCATCGGGAAGTTATACCCCATACATGGTGCCCTGAAGTGGGGGTAGAAGTGCAACCTGGGTTCTTCTTGCCCAGCTGTGCGCTAAGACTAGTCTGCATTGTTTTTCTTATTTGCCCAGGTGGAAGGGACTTGTTCCCAGGGCAAAGGCAATTTCCAGTCAGAGGGGGTGGAAGGGAGGGGAGGAGAGGGGGCTGAGAACACAGAAGGGAGTATCCAGGGAAAACCACAAGTGGGTCTGTTTTGGAAAGTCTGCCTTCCCGCAGAGAAGAACCATTAGAAGCTGGACGACCACCACGTGGGAGGCCCTTGCAGTTGTTTCAGCCAGAGCTGGCCCTGGCTTGCACCAGGTGGAGAATCACAATGAGGGCAGCCAGCAGGACTTGGAGGTCAGCTGGACGGGAGTGCTGGGGCGTGGAGGGGTCAGGGTGACCGCAGGATCAGCCAAGATCCAGAATGAGGCCTATGACTTAGAGGCACTGCATCCTGAGTCAGCTGGGTACGCCATCCAAACAGTCCTGGAGCCGCTGCCAGGCCTCTGTCTGGGTCACTCCGGTGCCCAGATTAGGGTGGGAAGGCCCCGTCCCAGCCTTCCAGACTGCGCTTCCTGGAAAGACTCACGAAGCCAGAAACCACAAGCTTGGCACACCCAGCCCAAACCGTTCCTCTCTGTGGACGCCACCACCTCCCCCCAACATCCCATTGTCCCCAGGACCCACCAGAGTCCTCCAACCCCTCAGGCCCGACCAGCCCTGCTCAGAATCCCGTTCTCCAGAATGAGGGGGTCGAGGCGTCCCTGCACTGACCACCCTCAAGGCGGAAACTGCCCGCGAAACCCAAGACGGGCCTGCAGCTGCCACCTGGCCTTCGGCGCCCCGCCTCCTGGAGCCCACTCCTCCCGCCCTATCTAATCCGGGGCTCCCTGGATTGAAAATCTTCAGGGTTCTTCATCCGCAAGCAAACTTTCTGGCCAAGATTCTCGGCCTCTCTCTGTCTGTTTCTCTACCCTGCAGAGTCTCATCCCGCGGTTCTGACCCTTTCCCTCCGCACAGCGGTCTCTGGGCAGGGAGCGGCTGCGACTGGCCGGCCTGGGGCACCGGCCCACCTGTCGCCCCCGCAGCCGCCAGGCGGCTGCCTGGCGCCTTTCAGTGAATCGTCTAGACCGGTCCCGCCGCCCCGCCCCCGCCGCCCCGCCCCCGCCGCTCGGATCTGCGGTCAGAGCCGGAAGTGGCTCCTGCCAGGGGCCCGGCGGGGGAGGGCGCGCACAGCGCCGGGCCTGCGGGTCCGCCCCGGGCGCGCGCGGGTCCTCGGCGTCGCGGCGCAGTAACCTCGCGGGAAAGGGTCGTGGGAACCCTGACCCTCTGGTTCTGCGGCCTGCAGAGCCTCTCCATCTCCTTTCACCCTCACGCGTGCAGTCTGGGTTGGTGCACCAAGCTTCACGACTGGAAGCCTGACTTCTATCCGTAAAAGCAGAAGGGGGAAATGCCCCGCCCGCAGTCAAAACTTTTGAGCCAAGAGGTTGCCTGCGTGGGTTTCCCCTCCTGTCTCAGGCGCTCCAGGAGGTGTGCCCGGTAAAAGAAGAGAGGACAGGCCCGGGGACCCCTGGCCACCCACCTGCTCACTTTGCCCACGCTATGCCTGCCCAGCCCCAGATGAGAGGAATGGGAGAGTGGCTAGATCCTCGCAAACAGGCCCTGCGCTCTGCAGATGAGCCCAGATGCTGTTTATGCAACCTCTCCAGAATCTTAGTGTACTGTACTTTTTAAAGTGATTTGATTCAAAGCACTCATTCTTTAATTAAACTTCATTTAGCTGCCATCTGTCTGGGTTCAAAATGGCTTCGTGTTTTGCAACGCTAAATGAGAATTGTTATTGGATTTGTAAACACATCCCCCCAAAAATCACAAAACACTTTCAGAAGTAATAAATGAGGAATGTGGGGAAGGAGTGTTAGGAGTTGCATTTTAAACGTTCTAATTACTGGGGAATGTATTCTGGTGGGTACATAATCATTTTATATACAAATCTTTGTATAAAAATCTGGTATCAATGAAAAGATCAAGATTATAGAAAATGCCGGAATTATATCTGACTGAAAACAGTAATAAAGCAATAATCAGCGCAGGAACAAAGCTAGGGGGAGGAGGAAGGCGGGGGCGGAGGAAGGGGCCGCTGGCTCAGCCGCACCTGCTCCCCTGTGGCCGGCCTCCCTCGCTGCCCAGGTGCCTCCGTTCAGGCTAAAAAGAGACAAGTGATCCTGAGCACTATAGTGATTGGGGCTTCACAGAAAGCCGGCAAGCTCTCTTGTATCAGAGAGTCAAAGTTTGATTAATGGTGGCTACAGACCGCATGTGCAGGGTCTTCTCCCTCCCACCTGGCCAAGCCGAGAGGAAGAGAAAAAACCACAGAGACAGGAGCTTCTAGTTTAAGGCTCCGGGGGGTGGCCGGGCACGATGGCTCGTGCCTGTAAGCTTCAGCCTATGAAGCGGCGGAGGCTAGGGATCGCGGTTCGAGTCCTGCCTGGGGCCCGTAGCGAGACCTAGTTCCAAAAAAAAGAGCTGGGCGTGGTGGCACACGCCTGTCATCCCAGCTACCTGGGAAGCTGAGGCTGGGGGTTGCTTGAGTCTGTGGTACCTCGGGCAACAAAAGCCTGCGGTTCCACGGGCAAAAATAGCGAGACCTAGTCTCAAAAAAGAAAGAAAGAAATGTTAATGATTTTTCAGTGGGGAGAACTGAAGCAACAGTAGAGGAGCTGGGCTAAAAGCCAGGCCATCTCAGGGCAGTCAGCTCTCTGGACTCACCCCTCTGCTTGGGCACTGCTCTGGGTGCCCCAGGTTTAAGGACCCAGACCCAGGAACGTGATAGAACTGAGCTGTGAATGATAAGAACCCAACAATTCAAAGACTGGGTGCCTTGACCCCTGCCCCAAACTAATCTCGGAGTCTCTCCACAGCGCCACCTTTCTGTCACATGGGGTTGGGGTCCTGCTTTTAATTCCTCAAAGGGGCTTCCCTTCCTTCCCAGCTCCCCAGGCAGCTCTTTCAGGTCGTCGTCCTCCCCCACCCAGCTCTTTCAGGTTTCACTGAAATGTCCCCTCCTTGAAGAGATCTTTCCAGACACCCCATCTGAAGCAGAACCCCTCAGCCTTATAATATGAATTTTTCATCTCCATTTTAATGTTACTACTACATGTGATAGTTATTTCCCCCCTTGCTTGAAGCTTATGATGGCAGGAATGGAGTCGGGCATGGTAGCACGCGTCTGTTGTCCAAGCCCTGGGAGGCAAGAGGCTTGGAATCGCTTGAGTTCTCAGGTTCGAGACTGCTCCGGGTAACATAGTGAGACCTGGTCTCGAAAAAGCAGCCCGGCACTGTGAGTGGGTGCCTGTAATCCCAGCTACCTGGGAGGCTGAAGCTGGGGATTGCTTGAGTCCACAGTACCCAGAGCAATTTGAGTCTGCAGTGCTTGGGCAACATAGCAAGACCTAGCCTCAAAAAAAAAAAAAAAAAATGATGGCAGGAATGGGGTCTCTCCTGCCCACTGTTAGACCCTAATGCCTGCCACTGTACCCTGACCAAGAACGTCTCACTAAATATGAGGTCCATGGATACTTGACTCAACTACATCCCTCTCCAGTAGATATCGTGTGATCCTCAAGCTCTATTTTTTTGTTTTTAGGATTACAGAAAGACAAACTGTTTATTTGAATAGGAAACAGTAGTTTGAGGAATTTTTTTAACAGATGGTAACACCCCTCCCCCTTCCTACTGGTGCTACAAAGAGGGTAGCAAGTGACATCGTCAGTCTGTGGGACCTTCTTCCTGAGCCAGCGAGGGTTCTGAGGGCTGAGTGCATGACCCAGATCCACAAGTCTTGGTCCTGCTTCCTCTGTGGCGGGAGTTTGATGTGGAGGGCCATGGTGCCTTGCTCCTTGCACCACAGTCACATACTGGGCAGCCAACATGGCAGCCTATGGGGAGCTGCAGTCTTTGGTTATATAACTGCGATGGCTTCATTTCAATCAAGCTTTCACCTTCATCCCACCAGTGACACAGCAGATGGTTTCCTTGCCAGAAAAATTGATGGCATGGACAAAAGTGTCACTGAATGATGCAAAGATGTGGCAGGCACGAAATGTATGTTCCCCCTCTGTTCCCTGACATCGTAGGCTAATGACCTGTTCTTCCTTCTTTTTGCAAAGTGCCATTTCTGTGTGTCTTCTCCAGACTCTACCATCAGAAAGCCCCTCACTCTTTAAATCCTCCTTACACAATGATTCCAGTGAACTTGCCACCACTCTCAGGGTTCTCTACTAGGGAATGGGGGAAACCGTGACAAATGCCTCTTCCTATTTTTTTCACCAGTAAAGCTTGCTTTCTTTATTTTCAGTCCAATATTTGGACTCCCCAAATCCTAGATTTCAATTTTACTCTTCCTGGAACAGCACACCTAAGATGCAGGGAATGGGACTCAGGGTAAACAAGGTACCAAAAGAGTCAAAGGAGGCCACACAAGAGGTACCCAAAATACTCTGCCTTGCTTACCTTTCTGCAGGTAATAGTAACACTGCTATAAACCAGACATCTATGGTGTCAGTCGTTATGCAAGAGTTTTTGTGTGCACTGGTAATCCTCACAGCCCTGCAGAGTAAATATTATTTCTTCCTTTTACAGATGAAGAATCAGAGGTTCAGAAAGATCAAGGGCTATATCCGGGGTTACACAACCAGGGAAAACCAAAGGCAGGTCACCAAGCACAGCCTGGACTGGCTCCTACATGTAACTGTTCTTCCTGCTGTAGTGGAAAAATAGTGTGCAACTTCAGACTGAGGTACATTGGGAAAGAAAAGAAGGAATGGGTACTACTTGGTTCAGGTTTGCTCAGAACTGCCCGGCGTTGGTGGTATAATGGTGAGCATAGCTGCCTTCCAGGTTTGCTCAGAACACACGCTACTCAATCCACAGAAATAGGCTATCAATAGAAGACCCAACAGGAAGACTCAGAAGAATACACACACTCACACAGAGTCACACATACTCACATTCCTTCGCTCACAGATGTATACACATCTACTCTTATATGTTCACACATTTCCACAGATACAATCACACATACAAACCTATACAGAAGCCGGGCACGGTGACTCGTGTCTGTAAGCTTCAGCCTATGAAGCGGCTGGGGCCAGGGATCGTGAGTCGAGTCCCACCTGGCGAGACCTACTTCCAAAAAAATAGTTGGGTGTGTTGGTGTGCACCTGTAATCCCAGCTATCTGGGAGGCTAAGACTGGGGATCACTTGAGTCTGTGGTACCCCGGGCAACATGAGCCTGCGGTTCCACAGGCAAAAAAAGCAAGACTTACTCTCAAAAAAAAAAAAAAAAAAAAAACCTATACAGAGACATTCGCACACGCACACACACATTTTAAAACCTGTTAATTAAAGATGTTGCCACAATTCCCCAATTGTGCTTGGCTCACAGTCACTCAGAAATTGGCGTCTGGGAAAGAAGAAGCAGTGAGGAGACGTCCTTACCCACAGCTCTGAACATGCCCATCTCTGGTTAGCCACAGCCCTGCCAGCCCTCTGCTGCCCCTAGGAGGAAACTCACGGGCCTCACTCTGGCATCTGATGCCCAGCCCCCAACAACTCTCCCCTGTGTCTCCCAGGGTGCCTGGGGCTCCAGCCAAACCATGTCCTTGCTGTTCTCACAACATTCTAGAGCCTCTCCCACTTCCACGCCTCTGCCTCAGCCTTTTGCCTGACTGGCTCTTCCTCTTTTCTCTGCTGACAAGGGTCTGTCCTGCTTTATGATCCAGGGAAAGGGCCTCTCTGTGAGGCCACCCAGGGCCAACAGGTACTCTCAGGCACTCAACACAATGTGCTATTGTGCCCTGAAAAACAGCGCATTGAACACATGGCCTAAAACAGGAGCTCCTAATAGCTCCTAAAGATCTCCCAGCAAGAAGAATGTCCCTTTCTTCTCTCTAGTCTTCCAGATGTCAGGCTATGCAGTCTCTGAGACCAGGCCTTCCTTGCTCAGGAAATCTGCTACTGTGCTCACAGCTTCCTTTGCTTTGTACCATCTGGGGCCAGGCATGGTGGCGCATGCCTGTAAGCAGGAGCTTAGGAAGCTGCAGCAGGAACCAGGGATTGCAGTTTGAGTCCCGCTCAGGGCAATGTAGCGAGACCTAGTTCCAAAAAAAAAAATAGCTGGGTGTGGTGGCGCGGGCCTGTAATCCCAGCTACCTGGGAAGCTGAGGCTGGGGATCGCTTGAGTCCATGGTACCCCAGGCAATGTGAGCCTGCAGTTCCACGGGCAAAAATAGTGAGACTAGTCTCAAACAAACAAACAAACAAACAAAAAACGGCTTTGTACCATCTAGCTGTCAAATCCAAAGTGTTTTTATTTCATAGGTAGGAATTCATACCTTTGGACCCTTTCATTTTCTCCACCCCCCCCCGTCTCTGTCAATTACAAGTCTGTTTTAAGTTTCCACATATAAGTTACACCATATGTATTTTCTTTCTCTGACTTATTTCACTTAGCATAATGCTCTCAAGATCCAGTCATATTCTTAAACATGGCAAGATTTTCTTTTTGTGGCTAAGTAATACTACACTGTGTATGTATGTGTGCACACACACATATCACATTTTCTTTATTCATCCGTGGATGGACAGTTAGGTTTTTTCCCCTTGTCTTGGTTATTGTAAATAATGCTGCAATGCAGATGGGAAGGCAGTTATCATTTTGAGTTAGTGACTTTATTTTATTCAGATCAATATCCAGAAGTGGAATTGCTGGAGCACGTAATGGTTCTATGTTTAATGTTCTGGGGAAACCACCCCACTGTTTTCCTTAGTGGTTGAACCAATTTATAGTTCCATCAACAGTGCACAAAGTTTCCTTTTCCCCACATCCTCACTAACATTTGTTGTCTTTTCTCTTTTTGATAAGTCATTCTAACAGGTGTGAGGTGATAATGTCTTATGGTTTTGATTTGCATTTTGTTGATAATTAGTCATGTTGAGCAACTTCTCATATTCCTGTCAGCTGTCTGTCTGTCTCTTTCAGAAAAATGTCTATTCAGATCTATTTTTAGCTCCAACTAAGAGTTTTATTATTTATTTATTTATTTATTTATTTATTTATTTATTTATTTATTTATTTATTTATTTATTTATTTATTTGAGACTAGGTCTCACTATTTTTGCCTATGGAACTGCAGACTCACGTTGCCTGGGGTACCATGGACTCAAGCAGTCGCTAACCTCAGCTTCCCAGGTAGCTGGGATTACAGGTGTGCACCACCAAGCCCAGCTATATTTTTTTGGAACTAGGTCTCACTAGGTGCCCCCAGCAGGACTCGAACCACGATCTCTGGCCTGCCGTGGCTTCCTAGGCTGCCACCTGCAGGCATGCGCCACCATGCCCAGCCCAACTAAGAGTTTTAGTCAGACCGTGACTTTATTTTTTAATCAAATGATTTTCATGACCCTTATGGCTACTGTGTAGAAGATATAAAGAACCCCTACAAGTCAATAACAAAAAACACAACCCAATTAAAAAATGGACAAAGAACCAGTCAGCATATGAAGCAAATGGAACGATGTTCACCACTATTAGTCACTAGGGAAATGCAAATCAAAACCACAGTGGAATATCACTGCACACTCAGGTGATGTCCACTCTTAAAAAAAAAAAAAGCAAAATAACAAGTGTTGGTGAGAATGAAGGGAAACTAGAATTTTTGTACATTGCTGATAGGAATGTATAAAGGTGTGGGAAAAGGCAGTTTCTAAAAAAAACTAAATATAACTTAAAATGGCCTATAACGCAACAGAGTAAGAAATACATATATTTTAACCTTCACCTGCACCAAGCCTGATGCATCTTTGACAATATTTCCTAAAATCCTGGGACTTTGCTGAGTGATAAGAGCCATAAAGGTGTCTTTTTTATTTCTAACAAGGCTTTTCAACCACTTCTGTGTTTATATTAAGGAAATGACTCTTGGAAAGCCCCTTTTGATAGGGTCTGGTTGCCAGGGAAACCAGTCATGTAATTAAAGGACTGGAGGTTGAGTTAATCGCTGTGATAGAGGATGTAATCGATCTTGGCCACATAATGAAACCTCCATAAAAATCCCTCTAGTGGGTTCAGAGAGCTTCCAGTTTGGTGACAAGAGCACCTCAGGGACAGAAGTGTGGGACCCTGGAAGCTTGTCCTATGTATCTTCTCATCTAACCATTCATTTGAATGCTTTAATGTCCTCTGTAATAAAACAAAAATGTAAGCTGGTTTCCTGAGTTCTGCAGGCCGCTCTCGAGAAAGATTGAACCCAGAGGAGCTCATGAGAATCTCTGACTCATAGTTGGTGGGTCAGAAGCACAGGGACAGGCAACAACTTGGACTTGAGATTAGCATTTGAAGTGATTTGACAGTTCTTTTTTTTTTTTCCTAAGGCCCAACACGGTGGCGCGAGCTTATAAGTCACAGCTTATGGAGTCATGGCGGGGTCTGGGGGTCACGGTTCAAGTCCCGCCCAGGGCAACACAGCAAGACCTAGTCCCAAAAAATAGCTGGGTGTGGTGGCCTAGTAGGAAGGAAGGAAGGAAGGAAGGAAGGAAGGAAGGAAGGAAGGAAGGAAGGAAGGAAGGAAGGAAGGAAGGAAGGAAG